>JAMKCH010000014.1:0-41514 GCA_023653785.1 Ophioderma brevispina
CTAATGCTAACCATAATATAAATATATGCAATATGATAACATACATTACTCCTATGTACTGGCCTTTTCGAATAGGGTGAGGGATGCCCGGAGGGATGTTAAGGAAGGCGCTCTAATCCGGGCCATTGTTGGTAGAATACCTTCGAAATAATGTACTTGAAGGCACTATCAGTGAACCAAATGAAAGTGTAAAATATTTAAGGCATTGCACCGTCCTTTTTTGTTAATGATCAAATGTTTCTATATAGGAATCACACCACTAAATAACTCTCCATAGACTTGTGTAGAAAACGACCTCGCACCAAACGTCAATTTCTCGGCTTTAAAGCGACTGGTTATTTTAAAACTGGATTTTTTAAAAAGATTAGGATCATACCTCTTCAACAAAAATGAAAAGGTCATATGATGAAGGCTGATTTGTTTGAGCTACAGAGCATCGAAAGATTTGCATGTTTTCAAAACGTCCACACCTAGTTGAAATCATACTAGAAATTCAAGTTGCAGAATTTTCCCCAAACCCTCAGAAATTATACAAAAATGACACAGAAAAAAATCTTTATCACCCAAATGGTTTGTTACTAGTCCACACATTATGATTAATTTCAAATTTCATTTAAAGACACAACTTATCAACATTTTGTGACTCTTCATTTAGGCAAGGGCCATATTTGGGACGCCAACACTCTCTCGGCACTGACGTCGTCTGCTACACCTAGTTTATTTAGTGGTGTGATTGCTATATCACTGGACAGAAATTAAAGAATTGCTGTTTCCTTGCAGGAGCAAGCAAATCTGCACAGACACATTCTATATCCCTAGAGGAAAATCTGACGATCACCGCAAAAAAGTGAGGTAGTGTTATTTTTCTTGTTAGATCTAAGGGGAGTTTCCCCCAACCCAAAGCAGGCGTCCACTTCGTGTTTTTTGCAAAAGTACATTTAAATGCAGTTAAAGGACGTTACTTAGGTCAACGGTTCAGATGACATACAAATGTCAACCTTTTAGTGTAAATCATAGGACGAGGATGTGGATCTCGACATGCTCCTTTCATATCAACTCCAGCTGTCATATTGAGTGTGAGCCGTTAAGCAACCTCGTGCTAGTTTAAAGCAATATTAGCACATTTTTTGAAAAGCGCCCCAATCTTTCAAAAATTTTGAGATTTTTACACGGTTGCATTGGTAACTGGCTAGTACACTATACCTGTGAATGGTTAAGCTCGAAAATGTCTATGTGTCACAAACGAAGGAATTTTGTACTAGAATAATTATCATCGGGATCCCCGATAATAATTCAACGGCTGCTGGAAACGGCCTTCCAATGTGAAATAGCCGGGAAATAGCGCCGTGTACGTGTCAACGCTCATCCATTAGTTGTTTTAATAGTTCAGGCAAGTCAAGTTAGAGGTTATTTTCTCGAGGTGGCACTATTTTTTATCATGGACGGACATAAACGTAGCATTTCCAGCTCTGCCGTTAAATTCAATCTGGGATCCCGATTCTAATTACAAAATCGCTTATTTTGTGATAAATACGCATTTTTTAGCATTCTCGTTCGCAGGTATAGTTTCCTAGACAATTACCAACGTAACTGTGCAAAAATATCAAATTTTGAAAATTGCCAACGTAACTGTGCAAAAATATCAAATTTTGAAAATTGGGGGCGCTTTTCAAAAAATGTGCCATTATTGCTTTGAGCATTGGAGATCTGCCTTTACAGTTTAATTAGCCTTAAGTTGGGATCAATTTGTTCAAGTTATGGCTTTCTGTTGGTCTCCATTGAAATGTGGTTAAGTTCTTTTCTGCTTTATATGTTAAATTAAAGACAACAAAATTAATATTTGGGATAAGACATTTTTTGATGTTAAAGTGGGGTGCCCAAAATAATATGCTTTTGTGCTTCAATGGCTGCTTAATGATAGTTTGTTACTTAGCTTCAATTAAGAATTGGCGATTAATTAGCACCCAGTGGGGGCAAAAAGCTCTCAGTTTGGACAAATTAAGATCAAATCTTGTCAGAATGGGTATTTGGAATCTTCATAACATAAAACCCTGTGTAAAGGTGCTTGTTTCCCGATTTATTGTATATGTTCCTCTACTTGATAAAGAAGCCGGTTCAGCATACACCACACAAGTTCGTGGGAAACAAACTAGCGGTTTGATGGTAGACGCAATCATGCTGTTGCAAAGCCTATTCACTACTGTGCTAATATTTGACGGTTAACCACTAAACGGCGTTTTTTGTTTATATCTTGGGAATAAATGGATTGAGGGCTCAAATTTCATGACACAAGAGAAAAATACGGCCTTTTATCTGATATCAAAATCGAATACTACGTTCCGGGTAATCGGGGGGGGGGTTTCCCAGCTACTGAACACGCACCTTTAAGAGCAATTATTTTTCTTCTCAGATCTAAAAATATTTTCCTTGGCAGTGAATGTTCAAAAATGCTTAAACTGACATTTTCAAAAGAACCAAAAAATATTTAGCTTTCATGAAGCATATTTCAATAAAAACATTCGTAATTTACGGTGTGAGTTACACGAGCCAATGTATAAGTCTTCAATTGACCAATCCTGCCAATTGTTATTCATATTGTGTATATCGATTTACAATAGAGGATTTCACACATCTTCAAAAACGACTGAATTGTGAGACTAAGCTACTTCTTAGAATTATCTAGCATGGCTTTTCATACACTAGAGACATGAGCTTTTCAAAAACACAAATCTGCTAGGTAGAATGGTACCCTTCTTAGGTAGTGAACACCCATTTGGGGCTGTTGGCCCCCCAAATGATCAAATAGGATTTACAATCAATTGGTTTCTAAGTTAAAAGTCTGACTCAGAGATTTACGAATATTATTTTTTTGTGTAATAGTGAAAAATATTCAACTAGAACTAAAGATAGTAACTAAAATGAACAATTCGAAAGTTTGAGATGTATCGGATTTTTCGTTTGATGCAGTAAACATTTATGTGTAGTCTTTCTTTACGTACAATAGGATACTGTGTTATAACCAAAATTTCCGGATCCGAATTTTATAACAAAGTTGATGATTTCCTATATGAAGGCATTCGATTAAGCGTAGCAATTCACACAGTGATTAGTATTGGACAATCATTATGTACATGCAAAAAAACACGATTTTTTTGGAAATTGAGGGCGCCTCCTCGGAAAATCTTGAGTGCGGGCCTTTAAGTCTGAATCTAAGAGATTCGAAATATTATTTTTTTGTGTACATAATGAAAAATAGTCAACTAGAATTAAAGATAGTCAACTAAAATGCACAATTCTGAAATTGAGATGAATCGGATTTGTCGTTTGATGCAGTAAACAATTATGTGAAGTATTACTTCCCATGGATACTGTGTATAACAAAAATTCCGGATCCGGAATTTTATAACAAAGTTGTGATTTCTATATGGAAGGAATTCGATTAAGCTTAGCATTCACACAGTGATTAGATATGGACAAGCATTATGTACATGCAAAACACGATTTTTTTGGAAATTGGAGGGCGCCCTCTTCAGGAAAGCTCTGAGTCGGCCTTTAATGTATTAGGCGGAAACTCCACTTATCAAAATTCCTGTACTTTTTTTGTATTTTTTCACTTTTCACATGAATCGTGATGAAAATAAGGTGGTTTACTCGACTGATGAAGGTAACAACAACCGCATTCAGTATTTCAGGTAGGATACCCGGTAATCAAAGATGATTATATTTGTTTTTTTCTCTTGTCAAGAAAGTGTGGGGATTTCTGTAGCCAAAATACAAGGTAGAATATCTGCGTTACCTAAAACCATGAGCAATCTGTAACTATCCATTGGTTATTTATAAGTGACCACCACAAATGTGGTCCCGCCAGTGCTGAAACTATATTTTTTTATAATCCACCTTGCCATGGCCGCTCCCTCGTACAGCTTCTTGACCACCAACGACATGTACCGATAGTCGCATTGCTTGTATTCCGCACCTTAAATTAAACACAACAATCAAAAAAAAAAATAAACATTAACATGCATTAAAACAAGCATATTTCATCAATTTCGGATTGCCAATGCCGCCAAAATGCAAATATCGCAACATTACACTATAAGTGTTTATGAAAGTCTTAATAGACCGTTGATCTTGCCAGTTTTAAGCAAAAACTGAAATTGCGTAATGTTTTGGCAATGTTTTAAACTTTTGACTAATGTATATAAACTTTTGTCTGTTCTCTTATTGATTTTTTTTGTTCCCAGTAGTTTCATATTACACTTTATTATATTTTTAATCTTCAATATTTATGCAAATATTAGTATGCATGCACATCTCTGTTATTGAGGTGTTTCTGTTGTGTAGAGGGTGTGTGTGTTGTTGTGTGTAGTGTGAGAGGGTGTGGTATTTGGTTTGTGTGTGTAGTGTGATGAGGGTGTGGGTGTTTGGTGTGTGTGTATTGTATGTGTGAGGGTGTGTGTATGTGAGGTGTGTGTGTGTGTGTGTGGTGTGAATAGAGTGGGTTGTTTATGGGCGGGTGGGGGGGGTGCGTGCGTGTACGTGCGGGCATTATGGTGTACATTGTGTGCATGTGCGTGTGTATGTGTGTTGTGTTTGTGTATTGTGTGTGTTGTGTGTCTTCTCCCTGTGAGGTTCAGTATGTCAGTATGTTGGTGATTGATGTTTTCATGCGAGTGGGTTTTTATTGTTAATGAGCAATATGTTTAATCTATGTGTTTGAGTCATGTATATAATTTATACCAGATCGGTGAGTCTCATCTATAATGACTCGTTTTATTTATGAACTGAATGTAATTTCATTGTATAATCGTTTTATGGTATTTTGTTAATATCCACTTGTCTAATTTTTATCCTGATGTAATATCTCTCTTAGCTGATATTATCATATATGTATAATGTCCTTTGTAACTATATGTTTTATAACTCTGTACACGGACATGTGGAAGAACATTTTGTCATGTTTTAACCGTGTTTAAATAAAGATATTATTATTATTATTTATATTACGTGCATATGGGGGTACTCATGTTGATGTACCCCATCGACGACCAAAGTTTTGCGAAAATTTACAACCGCCAAGTGGTGTTGCAACAACAGGAGTGCAGAAGATCTTTTTATGCCTTATCGATTCCAATTAATAACGATTGAACCCTCTTCGACCGAAGTGGGGTGGGGGTGGGGGTGGGGGTTTACGACCCCCTTTCAGGTTTCCCCGCTTGCTAAAACCCCCTTTTACTACTGTATGGCAGGTAGAGATATAAGCCTTTGCCAATCATGGACCAAATTCTTGTTAGGAAGATTGTCCATTTGAGCGGCCTCTTAAAGGTATGATTATTCCTTGGGCATTTGTAAGGCAGCTGACATATTATAGTGACAGCGGAATATGAAAAGCGCTTTGAGACTTGTGGGAAACGGCGCTATATATAAATGTCGGACATTTATTTGAAGTATATACGTTCCGAGCGGTTAACTATTACTTTTCTGCCAGAAAGTGACACTAGTAGAGCGGACTCAGTTCAACACACAGTATATATAGTTTTTTTCTGCAATGATTTAATGACATGAATTTTGACATATTAGAACTCGTGCCATCATTGTAGATTCCAGTTTGTGATTTAAGTAATTTCAGCTCTTTTGATTATATTGGTTCGTATAATAAATTTCAAAATCAACCTGCCACCAAGTTCAAAATCCTCGCCGAAGTAGTAACCATCAATCAGCAGTGCCCCCCCCCCCCCCAAAAAAAATGCAAAGCGGCATGCCCGTGACCTGCCTCATTTTGCTGCATCTTCGGCTGCCAGTAGAAAATGCACGTAAGAATTCCAATAAATTACCGTTGGGATATCCAAAATACACAAATCGAGCAGGTCGTGTCCGGCTCCCATGATACAAGGAATTCGCCAAGTGATGGCGCTCTACCGTACGTTTGCACTAGACCTCTTACATGGGGTCCTGCTTGACTCACTATGGCAAGACTTAGTCACATGGCACAAACACGTGACATTTGCGTGCGAAGGTATTTTGCAATGTATGTCGGTAACGCAATAACAAGTAATGTATGGTTGACCCAGATTCCTGAGTTTAAAGTCTCTGGTATAAATATATTAAACTTAAGTGCCAAGCTTAAAAAAAAAACTTCCCTTATTGCCCAAGGGGGTTCTTAGGGACCCAACCCAGATAACCACTTCCCCAGGGGTCATCATTGACACTAACAAAAGTAAATGGGGGTTCACGTAAAAACTACATAACCACAATAAAAAATGATATACGTAAACTTGTACCCATGACAATGGCCAATGAAATTGTCAATCTCCGAAAAAGGTGGTTCGCACATCTCCATCCTCAGCAACTCCAATATAAGGTTTAACCCCAAAATCTCATTATAGTAATCTAGAATAACTAATTAAAATATATTGCAAAATATGCCCAAATACTATACCATCTTGTATTTTCTCAGAAACTTCAAAAATCACCTTATTTTTCCCATAGTCTTACACAGTTAGAGGGCTGTCATGACAAAATTTTAACATTGATGCTATCAAGCATATAAAAGGTTATTTGATTAAGTATATAATAATTGCCCCCTGAAGTTATATATTAAGCAATAAATCCAAGATTTACTTGCTTTAATTTTTGATTAGTAAAATATCTTTATTTTGTTTCACTTCCGTAAGAAAACCATGAGGAGATTTCCAGGAAAGAAGAGTAGGACCCCCAATTTTTGTCGTCGAACCCCGGGTTTGCATATTTGAAATTGCTTACCAAAGTATTAGATCACACCTGAAGTGAATAGTCCAATAGCATGCTGTCTTTATTAATAAGATGTTGTGATTTTGAGTTTCTGTAGTGCACGACAGAAAGTCCAAAGCATGGTTTTCTACCGGAGCGGACCCCTCCCCCCCCCCCTCCCGATTACGATAGAGGCAAGTTCAAAACCAAGGTTTGCGGTGTTTCTTTGTACTTGTTTATTCCAATAAACCTTCGAAAGTTTCTCGGTAGGTTGGTCTACGACCGATGCCAGTGAAAATTGAGGGAAATGTGTATCCTCAAAAATCTCTCCTGTCCCTTTAGGTGCCGGGGGGGGGGGGATGCTGAGGACACCCAACCTAATTATTCTAATGGAGCAGTGGCGGATGTCTTTTATGTATCAGGCGAAGCATATTAATAAATCAGACAAATAGAAAGAAACTCCTGGGAACCCCCTTGTTAATGCAATTTTGCTAATTTTTTCCAAAATGGTGCCTGGGGTGAAAGTTTTGCAAAATCTTCTAAAAAAATAGAGGTCTTTGGGTGAAAAGACTTTGGCCTGAAAAAATACGTGAATCTGGGCTAAAACTTAAGCCTCCAAAACGGCCTGAAAATAAATGAAATTGCGGAACTTTCATTTTGAGTAACAGAGCCTAGGCCCGAATTCAGGCTATTGCCTTAAAACTTACATCCCTGGGTTGGCCCAGGTTCAGGCACGTCACTTTTGATATAAAATTGGATCGATTAAGCCCAAATTAATTGGTCGAGCTATGAGTTGCAAAAATATTGGGCGAGACGCAGTGGAGCCCAATATTTTAAAACTCATAACGAGACCAATTAATATTGGGCGTAAATCATCCAATTTTATCATTATCATGTTTTGGATCCGATTTTTTCCCACACTTGGACTCCTCAAAATATGATAATGTATATTAGTGCCCCCCCCGGGATATGATGGATGCTTCAAGAATACGTATAGGGCCTAAAGTCCAAGGGATCTTGATTTTTGACAAATACCGGCCCGCCGCCGGCCCGCTTGTGCATGTGCTGTAGCGGTTATCGAGTGAGCATGTCAATTTATGAAACAACCCCGACTGATGGTACAACTTCATAATAATAATATTTTGACTTGCATCAATTCTGTATCATTCCTCTACAGTAGCGTTTGGTGTTGTAGCAAATATACTCGAACGGTCATTCGGTATTACAGAGTTAAAATCCAAAATAAAACAATGACCGTGGGTGACAGTGTATCTCACGTCACGTCTCACGCTGAAGCTCGCTGATCAGTAGCTATGGACGAAAAGTAGCTGTAGAAGTGCAGTGAGCCTTGTTGTTGTTATTTAGATTAATCTAAGCTTGGGCGACACGAAAGTTCTAATTAGATTTTTTTTTTCGCGCGAAAAATATAAGGAGCCAGAATAATTTAAGTTGAAAAGGCGAGCAAAATTGTTGGTTTAATACCAATTGGTGCTGTGAAAACCACTTTCATGATACCATAAATTTCAAACTAATCTCGTCACCTTACAATCATATAAAAAACTGTGTCAGATAAAACTGTGTCAGATAAAGTGGTAGGTTACGGAAACTCCCCTATCTTTGTTCTGACTTGCTACCACAGGCTCCTTCTCTCTCTCTCTCTACTGCCATGATCAGCTTCCTTCCCAGCGTCATATATGTGAGTGGTATGCAGATACCAGAGCCTACGAGAGAAAATTGCGGGAAAATGTTATCAATAGTTTTCGTTAGGTTCTTATTATGTCGAAAAGATGAAATGTGCAACTTTTCGGAGGGCGGAGGGCAAACATACCTAATCCTAGTCAGGGGGAGTGGACACCCCCTTCAGGTGATATACTGGAAATTAATCACCAGGGGGTGAAACAAACTCGAATTTTAGGCCCGTACAGGAAACTAAAGGCTTTTAGACGCTGATGATTCAAAAAAATAGCGCGGAGGATTGTATCCCGCAAAACAATTCAAAAATCAAATGGCCGCCAAAAAAAATGTTTGAATATGTCGGCTTTTGTATGCCTCTTGCCTGAGTTACTTAATCTTGATGCATTTTCGATTAAATGTTTGAGGTCAGGCAATGAAAACATATCAAATATCATTACGATACATTTTACCACCAAATTGACCCTCTGCGGTTACGAGTTTAGAATAGGCCCGATGATATCCCTGCATGTCGTAAGAGGCGCCTAAATGGACCACATGCGGGTTCGTGATTTAGAATAGGCTCGCTGTCCCCCTTACATGTAGTAAAAGGCAGATTATAAAATGCCATTTTTTAATTAAAAGCCTTAAAATTTGCCCAAAAAAAAACAAACCGCCTTTTTTTTTAAATTTGATCAGCATTATTTCAACAGGTACTGAAACGACTTAGTCCAGCGTAGGGGGCCTTTACAGTTAGGTTGGAGGAATAGAGTAGTGAAACTGGTGGCCACATCAATGTATGACTTGGTAGGACTTTGATAGATTTCAACTTTATCGAGATTGACGGCAAGGTAACGTTGATAGAACGTTGAATCTGCTGAGTGATAACTTTCAGGAGTTCTGATGAATGAACCTAACAACACCAGGATTGTCATTCATGATAATGTTGTGTGTGATTGATATTGCTGTGCCAAAATGTCGACATAAAGGTGGCATGAAGGGTTGTGATCTTGAGGGTCGGTCACTGAGATGGGCTCTGAGGGTTGAAGGACAGACACACCCTTCTCTCTCATACCTGTCAATTACTCTATTGTCTTCCTCTGTGGACAGTTGCAAAACTCTGTCATATGATACAGAAAGACTTTTAATAAGGTGTCAATGATATCACGCTTTAGTGTTCTGTTGTGAGTGAGTAAGCCACGATATAATGAGAGAATAGTTACGCGTCTAACTTGTGTCGCCTACAGCTACCGTATTTGCACTACTTTGTTTGACAGCATTGAAGAATCATAATGTGTGATGGATGAGGCAGATGTGCTTACATCATTACCATCAGAAGATGTCTCCATTTGGGCCCCCTAGGGGGAATTTCTCCTTACTAGAGCAGACAGATGAAGGTGGTAGATCATCATTATTGTTCATCACATAAAGATTCATTGAGGTGGTATTTTTTTCAAATATTTCTTTGGCCACTTCATTAGCATGACAGCTTCATCAGAATAAAGGTGCAGAAGATGTATTTAGTCAAGAGCACAATGCACTAGTTTCACCTCAATAGGATTCTGTGATGCTCTATGCGTCATTTAGCCACAAAGTGTTAGTACTTAGGGAAATTTTATCATGATCATGAAATGTCGGATAGTACAGACATGTGGTAAAGTAGGTACAGTTGAATAGTTATAGTTTTATCGCAGTCGCACTGCTAACACTAATCTATACAATGGATTGGCTACACCACAGTAATTGTATATTAGATAATTGAGCTACGGGCGGGCATCTTGGTATACTGAACACAATCCATCCAGAGACACCTGTTTAACAGAGTTGTATCCCTGGTGGTGCCACGTGTTAGAGACATGCAATTCCATACGCGCAATTACAATTAGCTCACTGAATTGGATTGATTCTGTAGTCAGTTATGTCGCTTATCCACATTTCCACTGGGAACAATTTGTATAAATGACCGGCCCTTAACCAACTGCTTGGGCTCTTTTTGGATGGCCAATTTGGCATCACGCTTCTAAGAGATTTGGGCCCGAAATTATGCTCCAGGACAGCTGCTCAGGACCTTGCTCCTGGAGCAGTGGTCCTGAAGCAGATGGTCCTGGAGCATAGGGTCCTGGAGCATAAATAATCTGGAAAAATATTCTAAGTCAAAATGCTCCAGGAAGAATAGTTGAATACGCAATGGTCCAGGAGCATATGGCAAAATATGCTCCTGGAGCGTGGAGACATATTCTAAGTCAAATCTCTAGAAGCGGCCATCAGTGCTTCAATTTCGAAGTCCAGATTCCAATCCAGCGTATAGAGATCATTGTTCGAAAACCCACTATGCGCGGTTCAGCAATTACGGACTTTCAATGTACGAGTTAGCCTTCTGTGTATATGTTAGAGTTCCTATTTTTATTTTTTTAAACTATATTTTCAAGAAATCCAATGCTCATTTTATAAAACTTAGGCACAATGTATGACATTTTTGATAAATGTATATATTTAAAGGAAAAAAAAAAAAACAAAAAAAAAAAACGTTAAATTAAAGCTTTTTTTTTTATTATTATTATTATTAGCTGCTTGCCCTTTATTAAAAAAAAAGAAGAAAAAAAAATTACACACCAAAAACACCTTACAAAGCCAACCTTAAAAATACCCTTTTTACAGTAACATTGTTAACACTTAGTGACCAAGGGTTTTCACTCCCGTTGGTGCCCAAGGGTGGGGGGTTCCATGGGACCCCCCCCCCCATGAAACCCCTTTCCCGAGGGGCATTTTTTGTTTACGAAATTATACAAATGGGAAGGGTCATAAGAAAACCCCAACTCAGCAATAAAAAATGAAAATTTTATTTGGGCTGCAAATTAGGGGCAAAACATTGTTTCAAAACACGCGAAAAATGACAAAAGACGGAACGGAAAATCCCAATGAGCCTTGCGCTTAACAAACTTTTTAAAAAACTTATTTTATGTTGATATCTATTCAAGAAGGACCCAATTACTTATATTAAACACAAAACCAGCAGTTTTAGGGATCCTGTATTTTTACGGGTGTTGACAAAAATACATGTCATTTCTCCCATAGAGTTTGACACAGTAACGTTTGGCAACTCCATATTAAACTGTTTGTTTTCAGCACTTAAAGGGTTAATTATTTTTAAGGTTACTATAAGTGTTTTTTTTACCTACATGTATGTGTGACTTATAGCAGCAAAAAAACTTTGCTTTGTTTCTCGTTTCTTATTCTTCTATTTTAAAAATATCGCACAAATGGCCTGATTTTTTTTTTAATGTTTTGGTATGAAATAAGCGCATTTTAAAAGTCTGACAATTGCAAAAAGTTCGGCAGCGAAAAACCCCCAATCCCACGCGTAAAGCGATCAGCACGAAAACAAATTTGGAGGGTCCCTAGGAACCACCCCCCCCTTTGGTCCTTAAGTGTTAAGTATTACCCTATACACGATTGGTCAGAAATTCAGAAAATAACCTAATCTGATTTTTTTTCCAAATTCCTCTGTCAAAGCCAGTTTCACACCAGGCAACCAACTTGAATTGCATCCGGAGCTGGCTCCTTTAAGCATCTATCATGATAGTTATAATATTAAAACTCATTAAACAAATTCCAAAAAACTAACGGGTGGGGTTATTATACCCTATACAAGATCAGGAAATACATATTGATGTATCTGGAATTTTTTTCAAATTTTAACTTAAAAAAGCCTTTAAATTTAAAAGCCAGCTTTAATTACCATCCTATGCATGATGTTTATACAACCTCATAAAAAAATTCCATGCTACCGGGTATAATACCCTATACAAGATTCAGAAATAGACCTATTAATATAACTGATTTTTTTTTTAATGCCTCTGCCAGACCAGTCACACATACACCACCTGTAATTGCCATCAAGGCTTACTAAGCCACCTATGTATGATTGTTTATATAACCTCATAAAAAATCAATACTACATACAATATACTACCGGGTATAGATATACCCTATACAGATTCAGAAATACATATTTAATATATCTAAAAAACAAATCAAATCCTGCCAGAGCCAGTCACACCATACACCAAAGCTGTGTTTTTAATTTCAAATGTTAAAAGTAAACGCGAAAGTCTTTCATACAGGCCAGAACTGACTAACCACCAATCATCTTTCAATTGGTGTGAAAGACTAAACATGGCTTGTGGCAAAACGATAGCGTAAATAATAAACATGGCGGCTTCCTTAAATCGTCTACTGCTTCGAAAGTCAAGCGTGAACATGGTGATTTCTTCGCAAGGAATACTCCAATGACCATGCAAACCATCTTCATGGTACGTCATATTTAGGGATATTTCATTATACAGGTGCCGATAGATTCATACCAATAAATCCCTTTAAGACTAGGGATAAGAACTGTCATCTCTATAGAACATATTTCTACATCAAATGGTGACAAAATCTTACGAGGACACCCTCTAGAATTTTGGTAAAAATGGTTAAATGGTCTTTGCAGCAAATTTCGCATTTTTGTATTGCGATGGTCAAGCTCGTGAGGGATTATGGGTAGTCTGGCAAGTCGAAATTCATAAACGATAGCAATTTTCAGAAATTAGACTAGTAAAAATTTCCGAAAAAATAATGAAACAAACCGAGGAAATGTGAAATAATAAATAAATACAAATTCAACCCACGTCTCTGTCAGTCTCACATAGGGTATCAAATTTTTCTTCTCAATTTCAGATAAAGTATCAAATTAGTAGGAATCTGTTAGATTTATGATTTTTTGTGTTGATATCATGCTCAAAACAGAACAAAACAGGCCAATAAATAACTCAAATGGAGTATTAAACCCCAAGTTAAAATTCCAATGGTAATTGTCCGGCCTTGGATCTCAGATAGCGTGTGCGTTTGAATACTAGGTTTGGTCTCAGATAGGGTATCCAATTGAACATATCTAGTCTCAGATAGGGTACCGTTTCATTCGTTTATGGTCTCATATAGGGTCACCGCTGGAACCCTTGTAACTCGGGTGGTTACCCGAGCTCGTGTACAGGTTACCCCCCCCCCCGGAAAATGTAAATACCTTACTTACAAAGAGTTATCTACTATTGAAAAGAAATGACACCTGGATTCTCCATGTTGACATAAATTGAAAGAGGACAAAAGAGTTGCCTGTTATTATGTTAATATAGTGCCACATGTAAGAAAACACGCAGTACAATTAACTAACTATTGACATATTATGTAACTGGTTATAAAGCCTTGAACTTATATATGGATCATGTTTGGCTGTTGTGTATTGGCTTGACTCCACTGAAATAAATTGGTAATAAAAGTTTTTCTGCCAATGAGGAACGGACTTTGATTCGGTACTACTTGGAAAACTGTCTGCCGTCTTTAAAGGTGATCCTCATTGCTCGGACGGCATATATTAAGCTATATACAAGGAAAGCTTATTTTATCGGATTTTATATGTAACGGTGTCATTTATGCTACTTACGATTTGGTACAGAGCCAAAATGAAATCGTCTTCTTTCAAGCAACACCACTTCAGCAAAGTCATATTTATGACGTGGGGCGCTGTGGTGGGGACGTCACGATTGTGTACTCGTCTATGCAAGTACAAAAATCCCCATTTAGTATCGCTCGCTTCTGCGCCTTTTCCCCGAAGACTTACCATGTTTCTCTAACATTGCTCATTATCAGAATTACGAGCAACAATACAGATAAAGATAATATGCTATTGAAGATCTTGTGATTGATGGCCCTTATACCACAGAGCAAGGCGGTTTTGTTTTCCAGTCCGAATTGTATACCTTGAATTCCTTGCTTCACAGTATCCTGCAATTTGTTATGGTTAACAAATTGTCGCAAGTTTAAAGTTAAAATACCGCCATGTTACGCTCGAGGAGCCAAGACTTTACCGGAAACCAATAGCAAAGTCAACAGTGATTTCTTAAAAAAAGGTTAATTAACCAAATTGTGTGACTGTTTCCCGCTCTGAGAAAAGTAGATAAGATGTTTTCTGTTACTCCCCCTGATAGCACCTATACCTCATGCAATTCAATCGGTTAGCAAAAGAGGGCTTTGTGTTGCTGTTGTAACGTAAATCAAGGAAGAACCGGTCTGTATACCGCACGCGGTAGTTTTTGACCACCACCATGCTCCAGGGCAGGTTCCCTCACTAACCTCAAAAGGCAGCTATTTATTTTTACATGCTCCAGGAGCATGAGTGGTGGTCAAAATCTCACACTCTCGTGTAAAACAGCGGCCTCTGAGCTATGCTCGCTACTCACGATTCATCGTAAGACATTTTCTTGCACACTTAAGCCGGAAATTATAATTACAAAGTACAAGAGATCCACGAGTGCAATGGTTTTGGGGTGTATAATAATATAATAGGGTTGTTTTGATATTAGAGTGTATCGGTTTGGCGCATGGTACAGAGCGATAGCTCTGTAGCAATGGCGCGTATGGTCAAGGGTATAGTTTGATAGAGTTACTTTTGCGGGGTTGACGATGAAAACAGTGGAAACGGACCGTGGGCCTGGGCCAAACGTTGAGTAATTTAAGCACACCTTACAAATGTATGATTTATTACACTGCGTAGGCCTATTATGCATGGCTGTAGATAATTTACATTGAGTGGTGTACGACTATGGTGTTATGACTTACAAAGATACGCTGTGGTATTGTCATGTAGTATAAGCCAATTAGAATTTCGTGCAGGACAGCGTCATATAGCCTTTGCCTAGACTCAGTTTTCAGTCCATATTTTTTCTAATCTGAACCTGAGATCACTGCCACACGTAGACAGGTCCGAAAAAAATTATTCTAAATATCTGGTTCACAAGCCCAATTTTGAATTTGAAAAAAACAAAAAATTAAAAATATTAAAAAAAGCACTCAGTCAAATAGAGAAAGAAATGCAAAGGGTTCATGGACAAAAAAAAAGCAATGTTGTCATGCCGTCCGCGAGGACTCCACATGGTGCAAAATTTTTGCACCTAAAAAATCAGTGATCTTAAAGATTCGTAATGCGGAACTAATATTTGAACAGCAAAGACAGGTAAGTTGAATATACCTTCCCACATACCAAGAACTTAATGATATTTTTGAGTTGGGGGGGAACTCGTCTACCTTTGCATATAGGCCCCCTAAGATTCCTGAGTTTTTGACATGACATTATTAAAAAAATAAAGAAGCTAAAAAAAATTTACCTAACATATATAGCATCTTTAAACATTGTTACATTCAATACAAAAACCAAAATTAAAAGCACAGCTGAAAATCACACCTGAAATTGGATAGTAACAAAGTTGAGGGTTGTCCAAATTCGGAACCCAATGTTAGTGCATGCAGTAAGTTTTGATTCCAATTCAACAAATTTTGATTCCAAATGGTAAAAAATCACCTATCATGAGATACCCAAGACTCTTAGGACGAACCCCGATTACACAATCAGTGAACAGTATGTAATGGATCAGGAAATGGATCGAGTTAGAAGCATGCGGTGGCATGCCAGTCTTTGCGTTGAGATGACCAGTCCCATTGTGATGGTGGCACCGAGGCAGGCAGTATAAGCTTATCATTGAGTTTAAGGTGTTGCATACCAAGAGATTTCAAAGAAAAGGTGTTGTCACTAAAATATATGAAACATATGATTTTTACACCAATCTAAAGCTTCGACTAAAAATGTCCTCATGTGAAAGGATAAGCTGACAAATATTTCTTTGGTTTCAAAATTGTGCAATTCTAATTTCGAATAGGAGCAACTCTAAATTAGCTTGTTTATATTGAAATTAAGCAAATGAAAATCGCCGTTCCGTGTGTTGCACTTTCAAGGCATTTCGGTAACAAAGACAAGGTAAGAAATCGATTGTGTCTTATCTATATGAATCACTTTACATGTGACACAAATATGGATGCCCCAAAAATCCTTGTTGCTACTTTTAAATGTTTCAAATTCATGCGTGACATGACACTGCTACTATTAAATGTTTCATGGTATGCACAAGGAGCATATTTTGCATTTTGATTGACATTGAATTTTGAAACATGTTGAAAACCAATTTAAGATTAGCTTACCCGATGCTGGTAAGTACGTCAGTGAAAAGTACCACCCTTGACTTGAACTGCATTGAAATAGTCTTTACTACGCGCCTTTCAACCACAGTGTATAGTCTCACATCTTGATCGATTACGCTGTCTTTGTGGACAACGGAGATACAGAAGGCTTGGCTTTGCCGTATTGTAGTGATAAACGGTAACGAGATGAATAGTTTAGTGTCACGTGTCAGGTACAAGTCACGTGTCAGGTATCAGGTATCAGTTGCTCTTCGGGGGCGACGATATATTAAATCCGAATATGTTTTAAATCAAGGTCTGTACATGACCCTTCTGCCCAAAAAAGTGATATTATTTTTTCTAAAACACACCGGTTTTGTCTAAACAGCTACCAAAGTTCCTTTTCCCTTAATGATTCAAAAACCGACGTACGATGACGATATCGTTTGTTTTTTTCCAATGTAGAGGGATACGTACGTCATTTGTACCTGAATGGGTCCCCCAAAGCAAAATACTAAAACCAATCAATGCCGGACGTCCTCAAATCTTATTTTTTTCCAAAATTGGATGTATTCCCATCTAAAATTCCTTTTTAAGATTTCAACATCTGTTATATTGGTCTTTTAATATTAATATTCAATTGTCCCGCGTGAATGTGAAAAAAGATGGCGTCCATAAGTCGACAAACTGAAAACAAGTCAGCCGGCAAATACCCTTACCGTGGACTGTATGACCAGACGGATCCCCGTTTTAGTTTTAGCAGGCTTTACAGGCCACTTGGCGCGGCTGCGGGGGTTTATACGTCCAAGGAACCGAGTCAACCCAACATTTATCGCATACTGGGAATTCAAAACAGGAGAAGAAGAGAAGAGAGCGATTTGGGGTTGCATGCGCAACAAGACGTGCAATCGCTACGTCACCCGAATTGCCAAAGGTCAGAGAAGGAAAGCTAAGCGTAATTTTTTGGCGTAGTAAATCGCAACGAAATATAGGGTTAGTTTTTGGCTTTATAGCGGCTATATTATCGATTATTTTTTTGGAAAAGATATTTTGGCATTCTGAAGTCATAAGCTTTCCACTTGAGTGTTATATAGCTTATACCAATGTGGATCACCTGTAATCCTTTAATTAATAAACCTCCTGGAAAAATTTGACCAAATCACAGATGACAATCAACAAAATGATGCGTTTTATCAAAATAACACACATTCTATTGATTTCGTGTTCAAAACTTTAAGCTCATGGAGCCTCCCTTTTGTCGACATCAGAATACATTTCAGTTTGGTGGAGGTTATTATTTTGAGAAGTAGCACACTTTAAGAATAGGGGAGGGCATCAGAGAGGCACTCCCATCTTGGAGGTGACGCGTATGTAATGCTGTTAAAAGCCCCATTTTTAGCACCACTGTCACCCAAAGACCCCATATATTTTGAAAATGTCACCCAAAGACCCTATATTTTTGGAAAGTTTTACCACTGTCACCTAAAGACGCCTATTTTTTGGGGAAAATTTTGAAAAAACCCTATTTTTAGTGAAATTTTTGCAAATTTTTTTCAAAAACAAAATACTTTTTGGGAAATTACCTTTTGCAATTTTGTCACCCGAAAAAAAGGCATTTTTGGCTGTCTCTCAACCAATACCCTATTTGTTTGAGTCCTTTGGTCAACAAATGTGGTACATTATGGTGCTATTTTTTGCTACATTAGTTTAAACCTTGCTTTTTGGTCATTTTACATACTCCTAATAACAAAATTTTTATTGGTGCCACTTTTTCTGAATGGCCCCTAAGCCATCTTGACTTTCAACATGGCGCCATCTTTTTTACATATTGATGCACCATCTTGGTGACCGTAACACACCAAACAGAAGAAGTTTTTTCAGTGATTCTTCAACACGTAAGTGACCCAGGGTGTCCTAGGGACCCTCAAAAATTGTTTCCCTCGCGCTGACCGCTTTACGCGTGGGATTTTTGCGCGGCCGAAATTGTTTGTAATTTCTGACTTTTAAATGCGGCCCTTCATTTCATCCCAACAAAATTAAAACAATGCCAAGCCGTTAATGGGTTAATTAATGAGGGTCCCTGCACCTCCCCCCCCCCCTCCCTTGGACACTAACGGAATTCAACTGAGAATATTTACAACCATCAAAGGAACCAAAGCAATTTTTTTTTGCTAGATATATGTTTTACACATACATTGTAGTAAACAATTAAATAGCAACATTAATATAATTAACCCCTTTATGTGCTGAAAACAAACAATTTCATGTGGACCGTTGTTAAACCGTTACTGTACAAAGTCTAATGGGAAAATGACGCGTGTTTTGCAAAATACAGGAGTCCTAAACTGTAAGTTTTGTGTTAATATATGTATTTGGGTCTCTAGATATCAACATAAAATAAGTTTTCAAAAGTTGTGATGTAAGCGCAGGCTCATTTGAATTTTCCGTCTTTGTCCCAATTTTTCGCGGTTTTGGAACAATGTTTTGCCCCTAATTGCACCCCAAATACAAATTTTCATTTTACGCTGATTTGGGGTTGTCTTATGCGCCTCACATATGGTATAAATTTCGCGTACAAAATTCCGTCGGGAACGTGGTTTCCTTCCTCCTGAGGCGTGAGGGTTGTCCCATGGACCCCCCCCCCCCCTTGGGGCCCAACGGGAATTGAAAACCCCCTTGTCACTTAAGTGTTACTTTGTAATCTCAATAAAATAATTACATGCTATTCAGGTTACTTTGAAAATTCAAAATGGTGGCTATGAAATCCAAGATGGCTACATGCACATGTCCCTTTGGCGGCCCATTGAATTTCAAAATGGCGACAATTTGCTTCATATTTTGAAATACTATCTGTTTTCACGGAAGCACATTAACAATACGTTAAGGAGTGCCCAAAGGAGGGGGGGTCCATATACCCAACATTTGATTGTTTTGCGATATCGCGATTAGCATCAACTTTTTCAAGGAGTTTTTTGCTAATTGTCTGATTTATGAATACGCTTCTCCTGTACTAGTCATTAGAATAAATAGGTTGGGTCTCTAGGAACCCCCCCCCCCCTTGGCACTAAACGGATGAAAAAAAAAAAAAAACAAGATATTTTACTCAAAAAAATTACAGTAATTAAATCTTGGAATTTATTGCTTAGATCTATACCTTGTGAGGCACTTAATTATAATTCTAATACTTATAAAATCACATCACCTTTTTAAATGCTGATAGCATCAATTTTTAATTTGTCATGACCATGCTCTTAACTGTGTTAGTCTATGGGAAAACAAGGTGTTTGAAGTTTCGAAAAAATACAATATTGGTAATAATTTGGCTATATTTTGCAATGATTATTTTAATTGGTTCTTCTAGAGTTATATAATGAATATTTTGTTCAAAACCTTACATTTGGTTGCTGAGGATGGAAAATGTGCGAACACTCATTTTTGAGAGTGAAAATTTCAATTGGCCATAGGTCATAGGTCAAGTTCGGATTTCATTTTTTTATTGTGGGTACTGTGCTCTTACTTGACTCCCCTTTACTTGTGGTTAGTGGCATATCAAAACCTTGAAAGTGGTTTATCTTGGTTGGGTCCCTAGGAACCCCCCCCCCCCCCTTGGCACACTAAACGGAAGTTTTTAGCTTGGGCACTTCAGTGTATGATTACTTCCGTCCTTTCTTTTTCATTTTCTTGTACAAACTAACTACTAAAATGGGATTTGATAGATCTGAAGGCTGTTTTGGAATGTCCTCCTATGCCAACAGCTAAATGTGTTGAATTTGGTGGAGGCCGCTCACTGTTGATTTCTTGGGGTTTGAGAGGTCTACATCCACCAGTGGACGAAAAGGTAGGGCCCATTGAGAAGGGAACGCCAGTCTGTAATAGAGGTGGTCGCAGCCCCATCGGTGCATATTGCTGTTGAAAACGACCGACTCCGGTGCGAATCCTGTTTCAAGGTGACCCATTCCTTGCGTGGAAGATTGCTACCAGGTGCGAGTTCTGTGATAGGGTTCTAGTGAATTGTCTGGTCTTGGGGTATCTCGCCAGGCAGTGTTCCATGTCTGTAGATGTTTGAAATGGGGGCGCTGGAGAGTTTAGCGGCGGCGTGTCGACAGAAAGGTCGACGAGACGAAAGTACAGTCTCTGTCTGCCGAGCTGGTTGTGGTTTTTGACGGTATTAGAAGCAGTGATTTTTAATCCAAACAGACCGTTGATTTCTCTCCGAAGCACTGCAGGTGCATGCCTGAAAGCACTGATAGAAACTCAGATGGAGTACGACGTAGGCAGCCAGTACTGGTTCTCGTGGTCTCGTTGAGTACTGTGTCCAGCTTTTTTGTGTGAGAGGTATTGCTGGGCATACTGGGCGGCATATTCAGCAGCGCTGTAGACCAGAGCCAGGGCGGTGGTGCGTAGAGTGGATGGACTATCACCCCATGAAGATCCAGCAAGGCGACACAGGACGTTATTCCTCGAGGACACCTCTGCACATACTGACTCGAGATGCTGCCGATAAGTAAGCTGCCGATCAAGCTTCACTCCCAGATAAGGTGGTGTGGGATTGCATGGTAGAAGCGCTCTCCGTTTGATTTGGAGCTGGCGATGAGCCTCTTTGGGGTTAATATGAAAGGCAGTAGCAGTGGTCTTAGCTTCACTCAGCTTGAGTCTCCAGGTCTTCAAATATGCTGCAAGTAGGGCCATATCAACAGTAAGTGTACTTTCTACTTCAGTCCAGCTTCTGTCCGATATTGATATTATGTCGTCAACTATCTGTCATTATCTCATCATCTTGATATTATGTCGTCAACTATCTCGTCATTTATCTCATCATCTTGATATTATGTCGTCAACTATCTCGTCATTTATCTCATCATCTGAATATTATGTCAACTATCTGTCATTTATCTCATCATCTTGATATTATGTCGTCAACTATCTCGTCATTTATCTCATCATCTTGATATTATGTCGTCAACTATCTGTCATTTATCTCATCATCTTGATATTATGTCGTCAACTATCTCGTCATTTATCTCATCATCTTGATATTATGTCGTCAACTATCTCGTCATTTATCTCATCATCTTGATATTATATTGACATTTATCTCGTCGTTTATCTGTCTTCTTAAACTGATCTTGTCATCACGTCGGGTATCTCATCATCTTGAATTATGTCGTCAACTATCTCGTCATTTATCTCATCATCATAACGATTATGTTATCATTTATCTCATCATTTATCTCGTCATATCGTCATGGCCCTTTAGGGGCTTCGTACAATACTGATCCTTATGGTACGCCGTTCCCCAGACGATGCAGTCGACTGCTCTGCCCATCTCAAGAACAAAGCTACGGTAAGGTAACGATTCGGGATGGTCCTGAGAAGCTTCAGTGTCAAGCCCTGGTGCCAAACGGTGTCATATGCTGCAGTAAGAAGGTCCACCAAGATGACGCCTGCCTTACAACGCTTCTCAAAGCTCTCCTCAATATCATCTGTGAGTTTTGCAATCTGATGGACAGTGCTCAGGCCACGGCGAAATCCTGCTTGTTCGTCAGGCAGATGGATTCGACGACTGGTTCCATCCGGGCAAGGATCAGCCTCTCAAGGTGTTTGAATCAAACACACAGTAATGATATTGGGCGGTAGTTCTTGGGGTTGTCAACAGGCGTGTTTGGTTTGGGGAGTGCGATGATGGTAGCCCTCCTCGATCTTGGGTAAGGACTAGTTGGTAAGGTAACATGTGTAGAACTCCTGGAGCCATTCAAGACATATCGTGGGCCACAATGCATCAGAAACTCCGCTGGCATATTATCAGGCCCTTGGGCTTTTCCACTATAGCAGAGGAGTGCTCATCTAGTTAGAAGGGTGTTGAAAGTGACCCGTCCACGCCAGGGGCTCGACGAAGTTTGGTGATCTCTTTTTAACAGAGCGAGTGTGGTCGTTACCAATATCCTTGAAACGACCATTTGCGAGGAGTTGCTCAGCAATTGAGATGGCAGACACAAGACACTTCGATGGTTTGGAAACTCTGCCGGTGAGGTGGTTTATGCTCTTTCAGGCCTTCCTGCTAGAATGAGTGAAACAAATCTCTAGACCATCTCCGGCCAGCTCTCATGACGTTTCCTGTCCAAGCAGTTTGTCAGATCTGAAGCCTTGGATGTCACTTCTTCCCAGGGTTCAGAACTCATAATAAACAGTTTACATAGTGCTGTGTAAGAATTATCCAGGTTGGAGGAGGTAGGTGTCGGAAGGTTGGGCACTTTTGAATCCACCATATTCTCAAACTGGTCCCAGTCTGTCTTGCGGAAGTTCCACCTTTTTACTGGCTTTATAGCAAGGCTGTTCTGAGCCATCAGCGATGGTCTATGTTGAGACTTCGGAAAGCGATCAAGAACGGTACGGTGAACAGAAATGGCATACATACATTATTTACAAAGTGCAAGGTCAGGATTTGAGGAGGTTGTGTTCACCTTCCAGTGTAGAAACTGTCTGGTTGCTTGGGGTCGTACACAAGTTGTACGCCAGATTTGGGTTGGTATTCCTGTAGCCAAAGGTAATGCTATGACTGTCGAAGTCACCATCGTAGAAGCAATGTGCATCATAATCAAGTAGAGGATCTGCTTGAAGCCGGGGGTTTGGTGGCTTGTAGAAATTGATGACGTGGACATCTACAATTTGTGTCGTTGCCCATTCCAAGATGGAATCTGCAGGTGAGGTTGCAATGTTTTTTCATTGAGCTGTGTTTCTAACAAAGATGGCCATCCCATGGGTAGCGCTCTGGGTGTGCAGCTTGAGTCAGTTGCGTGTGTCTCTTGGAGGAGAATCGCAGTGACTTTGTGCGTTTTTGTAAGATGTTCAATGATGTTGATCTTTGCCCTAGTGAGTCCTTCGACATTCAGATGAAGCACAGAGATGCCATCTGACTTGACATCCGATGATGCCTGCCCTTTTGAGGGCACGTGTTCCAGACTGACATCAGGTTGTGTCCTCTGACGGGGCATGAAAAAGGTACAGTGATTTAAAAGACAACAGAGATGTTAGTATAGCCTCAGGTTGATTATCTTTCGCCTGGTCAAAATAAGTTTCCGGGGCTCACCACGAAGAGGTTGATAATCTTGAAGGCCATAAAAGTATAACATGCACACATTATATGTACAGATAGCTACCACTAAATCAGAATCAGGGTCTACATAGTACATGGTGTTATACATAAGTAGTTATCACTAAATCAGAATCAGGGCTTACATCATACATGGGATAACAGTGGTATGGCTTTCTGTAAATGTTAGTGTCAAACTTCTACTATTGCAGGATGACTTTTTTAAGATAGAAACCACATGTTTGTTAACTTTGACGATTGTGAACTGCTACATTATGTTTAGACTTAGTCAAAATGCATAACAAATGTTTGCATAAAGACATCAAATTCAACAAAAATGGTTGCCATGTTTAGTTCTTAATAGCCATTTTGATTATATGTATCATTCTGAAATGCCTTTTATAACCTCTGATGTGTGTTCAAGTGTTTTGAGATAAATTAAGGAAAATGTTTTGAAAAGTACCTCCTTATGTATTTTATATGGATATAATAATCAAATTTTGTGAAAATTGGCGCCATGTTGGTTTAGTCGCCATTTTTATTTAAAGCCATTTTTTATAATTTTAAAGTGATTTTACAGCTTGTAAATATTCTGTTAGACAATGCATCCTATAAAGTTAACAAATTGCTATAAAAATTATAACTTTATGTCTGCTATGTGCAGAGATATGCTGAATATGTGATCAAAAAGGCAGTCATTTGAATTCAAAATGGCCGCCATAGAGATGTTTGGAAAAATATGCACAATATTTATCCATTGGTCAATGTATGCAATAAATCCAAGTAATTGCTGAAAAATGTGTCGCTTTATGTCTGTTATGTGCAGAAACATGCTGAAATATATGGCAAAATGGCCGCCATTTTGAAATTCAAGATGGCTGCCACAGGGGTGTTAGGAAAAATATGCACACTAATTTTCCATTGGACAATGTATGCAATAGATTGAAGTAATTGCTGAAAAATATGTGTCTTTATGTCTGTTATGTGCAGAAATGTTGAAATATGTGATAAAATGGCCGCCATTTTGAAATTCTAGACGGCTGCCATAGGGATGCTAGGAAAAATATGCACAATATTCATCCATTGGACAATGTATGCAATATATTGAAGTAATTGCTGAAAAATGTGTCGCTTTATGTCTGTTATGTGCAGAAACATGCTGAAATATGTTATAAAATGGCCACCATTTTGAATTTCCAGATGGCTGCCATAGAGATGTCAGAAAAAATGGCACCAATTAAAATTTAGTTTTATACAACATAAGGACTAAAAAACATGAGTTCCTCTAATGTAGCAAAAGTGCAGTCTAGTCCCCAAATTCCTTCATAATGCAAAAATGCCATGTACTATGGATTTGGAAGCGCAAGCCTCGCCCTACTCCCATATCCATTTCATATGTGATTCCCCCACTCCCGGCCCCTGGGTATACGGTACGTCGCGTAATTATTCCCTGGTTATAGTAAAAGCAGGCAAAATATAAATGTCATTAAAACCTAGGAAAAACCACCACAAAACAAAACTGTCATCTCTATAGAGATTTAATGGTGAATTTTTGTAAAAAATGGTTAAAATTGCAGCAAATTTCATATTCTTTGCATTTCGATGATCAAACCCGTGAGGGATTATGGGTAGTCTGGCAAGTCAAAATTAATTAACGACAGCATTTTTTTCAGAAATAAGACCAGCAGCCGCCGCTAGGCCGTACGCAATCAGGTGGGGCCGTTAGAGTTTCCTATAGGGCGCTTGCACGGCAGGTCAATAGGTTATCTTGGCCAGACCTGCCTCCAGAACAACCCAAGCATGCAGAGAATACAAAGGAATCACCTGTAGAAATAGCTGAAATGTTCAGGTGAAAAAAAAAAAAAAAAAAAAAACAAATTCCTTCATAATGCAAAAATGCCATGTACTATGGATTTGGAAGCGCAAGCCTCGCCCTACTCCCATATCCATTTCATATGTGATTCCCCCACCCCCGGCCCCTGGGTATACGGTACGTCGCGTAATTATTCCATGGTTATAGTTAAAGCAAGCAAAATATAAATGTCATTAAAACCTAGGAAAAACCACCACAAAACAAAACTGTCATCTCTATAGAGATTTAATGGTGAATTTTTGTAAAAAATGGTTAAAATTGCAGCAAATTTCATATTCTTTGCATTTCGATGATCAAACCCGTGAGGGATTATGGGTAGTCTGGCAAGTCAAAATTAATTAACGACAGCATTTTTTTCAGAAATAAGACTAGCAGCCGCCGCTAGGCCGTACGCAATCAGGTGGGGCCGTTAGAGTTTCATATATCCGAAATCTAAGAGGGATTTTTATCTCAAACAGAATGTGCTAAATTGAATTTATCTGTGTTAATCCGATTGATTCTGTTGCTCTGGGATTAATCAATTATTAGATTTTTTTTTTGGTCGTGAACTTACCTGCCAATGCATGTATTCCCTTGCTCCTTTTAAGCCACCGACTACTAGTTGACCTGGTGACCCTGGCTCACGCGGTGACTCCTGATACGGCCCGCTCGCAATTCCTTTATCACTGGCTGAGCAAATAAGACAAAATCATTTCAAATAATATAATTATGGAAGAAAGAGATAAGGAGGAAGCACAACGATCCACTTTGCTTTTTACCAATACATCTGCCGCCCAATTGTTATTCATATCCTCAAAAGTGGGCTTTCCGAGGATAATCCTAATCCGATATTCTCGCTCGAGAACATTCGCAATTCGTGTTGTTTCTTCATTTCGTAAAAAATCCGGGTCATTGGGAATCGGCGATTCAGCACGCGATGCATGCTGGGAAGAAAATACTCAAACATACTTGGCGGCTTATATGGAAACCGGTCAACACGCCCGGGGGTTCTTGGATTTTGGTCGGGAACCCATGCTCGTTCCAAAAAAAGAGGAACAAGCTGCAAATGCGGGACTACCGCTAGGGGTATCAAATTCACAATAATCAAGTTCTAGTCCCGCTAGGGGTATCAAATTCAGTTGTGATTGTGACTGGTTCAATGATACAAATGGGAAAAATTAACCTAAACATGTCAGCAAAATAACCCTAAGTGTGTATTATTTGTTGCAGTAGCATAAGTGTCATTTTTCTTGTATATTGGCTATTTTATCTTTGCTCGTGTATTGAGAACAGGTCCCGCAAGGGGAATAATCTTACTGCAAATTAGTCCCGTTAGGGGTATATTTTCACTGAAAAGTAGTATAATTTCACCACACCTGGTCCCACTAAAGGCCGGGTATATTTTAACTGAAAATTGGTCCCGTTAGAGGTCACTTTCAGAACCCCTGGAACGAGCATGGGTACCAAACAGTCAAATAGTAGGATTCATAATTAAAATTCCATTCTAGAAGTTTGGGGAAGAAGGTTTGAAGGTATTTTCTTGTACTTTCAAGGGTGCTGAACAATATTTATTGGGTCCAACCTCTGGGAAAGGTGGGCAACTCTCGCTAGTGGGCGTTTTTCAAAATGGCCGCCAAAATTCCAGAAAATGGCATACTAAAGCTAAAAACAGCTTAAGCTACCTAAGAGTTTTCGGGGTATATCTTAATGCTAATTATCTAAAATGGCAGCCAAAATTCCGTATAATAGCCTTTTTTGGGACCGTTATCAATTAATTATTATTGAATACAAGTATAAATCAAAGTGAAGATATTTGAAGGTATTTGAAAGTTGAACAAGATTGTTTTGGTCCAACCTCTGGAAAATGTGGGAACTCTCGCTAGAGGGCGTTTTTCAAAATGACCGCCAAAATTCCAAAAAACGGTATATTTAAGCCAGAAACAGGTATCTGTGAATTTAAAATGAAATCAATAATTATTTTTGGGTATTTCTGAATGTTATTATATGCTATTATATAATGATATTTAAATAATTAGGATTTATGATACGTATCTTTAGAGGGCGCTTTTTTTCAAAATGGCCGCCAAAATTCGAGAAAATTGCATATCCAAGCTAAAACCAGCCATATAAGTGTCCAAATGAAATCAATTTCTGGTGTTTCTTAATGCTAATTATTGTATTGTGATATTCCAAATATTAGAATTTAGGGTAGTACCCCTAGAGGGCACTTTTTTTCAAAATGGCTGCAAAAATTCCATATAATAGCCTTTTTGGAGCTGTTTTCAATTATCAAATTCAAATAGGCCTATAAATCAAAGATTTTCTAAAGATGTTTTTTTTTTCTCTTTATTTTTAAGGATGCTGAACAAGATTTTTAAGTCCAGCGTCTTGGAAATGTGGATAACTCTCAAAATGGCTGCCAAAATTCCAGAAATTACATATTAAAGCTAAAACAGATATCTACGAGTAAAAATGATATTTTATATAGGGGACACTAGTCTGAAACCTACTGATCGGGGACGCACAAAAGTCACCGATCAGTGGGTTTTAGGCTTGTGTGTGTGTTTTCATGTTCCCGATGAGTGGGGTATGGGCTAGAGTGGTGGGCCACGGTATTTTGTTTTGCTTTTTAGTGTTATTTTGAACCAGTTTCTATAGACAACTGTCTTAAACAGTCTTTGGGTGACAGGCTGTCTTTAACGGAATAAATTGCAATATTACATATACACTTTATTCCGTTAAATAAATTAGGGCGACGGGTTGCCTCTAAGCCTAATAGAGACTGTTTTTCCTAATTAGTGTTAGAATGAACCAGACTGTGTTACTTAGACAATTGTCTTAAACTGTCTTTGTGTGACGGGCTGCCTTTGACGGAATAAATCGTAGTAATATTTTGCACTTTATTCCGTTATTAAGTAAATTATGGTGACGGGCTCTCTTAGGTGTATGGGGGATGGGGAGGGTAAGGTTTTTTATTAGTGTCAGAATGAACCAGTTACTTAGACAACTGTCTAAAAATGTTTTTGGGTGACGGGCTGTCTTTAATCATCGTCTACTTGAGCCATTTTTTAAACAAAACTCCCATTACGGGACTGAACATCCGACTCCTATAAATTTGGTGCCACATGATAGTTTAGAGTTTCTTCTTTCCAAGTTTTGGTGAAAAAATGCATTCTCATATTGTACACTGTGTAGTGTACTATTGACAGTGTTGCTGACATGCGAACTTTATGACGCCATTCTGACGTAAGCTTGGGCATGTTGGTACTCATAGGGCGCAAAAGTTGGTATTTTAAAACAACACCAACCATAAGAAAACCAATTTTATTCAAATTAACCTTACAAGCAGGGCGGATCGTTCCCGACTGACCCGCTATTTCGAGCCGACGGATAGCTTTCCCTCTGCTCCATTATATTGACGCAGATATGCTCTGCCAAAAGACATTGTTCTAAAAAATACCAACCTGCTAATCCATGAATGCCGCTGGCTCCTTTAAGACCTCCGACTCCTGCATAACCTGAAACTTCTGGTAGTGCGTCTGGCTTGAGGGGCAACTCTCGGTATGGGTCACCTTTCAATCCTGCTAGGCCTGCATTACCTGGCATGCCTGGAAACCCTGCAGTATCACATGGACCAGTATGTCATGAAAGTTCATCAGAATTGCAAGTAATATGGGTTTTCCCAGTTAATTTCGCATTAGTATAATTGATTTAAATATGAAAGGCATTATTGGAATTAATCTTAGAATTATATAGAATCGGAGTCGTTTAACGCAAAACCAATTGCATTATTTGGTTGCTTATACATGTAGTCATTATTGCGTCCTTATATTTGAAATGCATTTCACAGGAAATCGTAAAATCCTTTGACATTTTCGTCCCGCTTGCGTTAACTACCGAATGGAATTGATTTTTTTAGAGTCTTGCATTTTATTATACTTTATTATACTTTTTATACATTTGTCGTGTTAATTAGATATAAATAACAGAAAAAAAAACCACCATAACCCAGCAAACCAAGAAATATTGTTGAAAAGTCAGAAAGAATGTTAGCAAAATCAACGTTCACAACGCACGTGTCTTCCGCTGTCGCGGTTTGTGAATTGGGACAAAGGTTACGTGAGGTCACCAAGGTCACATGAAAATGCATTTAACAGGGATTCGTTAAATCCGTTGACAATTTCGTCCCACTTGCGATAACCACCGAATCGAACTTATTTTTTTTAGAATCCTAAATTTAATTTTCGCCCGGTGTTAATAAAATAATAATAATGATAATAATAATTCTTGTATTAATTATATATGCCTAAAATGACTCTAAAATTAATAATATTATCACTGATGGCTTCAAAACAAAACAAAAACATAAACCAGAAAACCAAGAAATAATGTTTAAAATCAGAAAGAATGTTAAACAAATACAACGTTCCCAACGCATGTGTCGCGGTACAGCGGTCCGGAAAGTGTGTAGTCGGTGTCACAGACTGCGAAAGATATTATCTAAATTAGTACTGCGTGAGAGATTAACGTTACGTTCGTCATAGCAATTGTATGCAAATTCAACCAAATCTCAAATATCTCCAGAAAACGAAGGGGTTCTATGGAGATTTTTGCATCAGAGGGTCCGTTACTATGTTTTGCTTTGAACATGTTGAATGTATCGTAATTGGGTCTGAACCTATAGAACCTAGCGAGAAAATTGAACGTTTTTGTCGGGTACTTCGGTGCTCGCAAAGACGGGAAAGTGAACGCGCAATCGCTACGGGCCGCATCCCTTTTCCCCACAATGCATTTCGGTATTATTCCAGTCTTGAGAATTTTCAAACGCCGGTTTCAATTTACGCCAACTTTTTTTTCAATTTTAGAAACAGGATATACGTACTTACCTGACTACGGCGGTCCGGTAAGTACGTATATCCTGTTTCTAAAATTGAAAAAAAAAAGTTGGCGCAGCGTTTGAAAATTCACACAAACCGTTGAATCTGAAGTTTTACCCCCAGTGTGACCTTGAACCCGTTTTGCCTTGTAACTCTTTTACTATAACCCTCATGTAGGGCAAACTATACCTTTCTGTAACCCTTGAAAGGTACTGAACATGATGTTATACCTTAAAACAGTGCCCTTTTTATTTAATATATATTATATATATATAAAAAAATTTCAAAGTATAGACCTCTGGAAAGGCAACCGTTACTCAGAGTTTCACGAATACCCTCACTTACGATCATCGGGTATCCGATCCTCAGACGGATGGTATTGCATGGTCGTGTCTTAACCACAAGATATGTATATAAATATACATTCTATGGTGTCACACCAGCAATATTGCCTGCCAAAAAAAAAAAAAAAAAAAATATATATATATATATATATATATATATATATATATATATATATATATATATATATATATAAATTAATTGCTTTAGTTAGAAGTTCTGTGGTTATGGATTGATAATCCACTATGTGAAATATCATAAAGCTGCAATGTGGTTTATCTTTGATTGCTTTGAACCAATTAATGGCGTCGTTTGTCGACTTCCGTTGATTTACACGTGTTGCTTGTTTCACAGTGTTGATGATATTTTCTAACTTTTGTTTACTGATTAATCCTATTTCTGTTTTTGCAGGATTAATCAGTCTGCATGTGGGATTGTTGGCGAATTTTTCTTTTTTTTGAAGACGCCCCCAATTTTTTCAACATTTTATGAGTTTTTACACGTTGCATTGATCACTGGCTAGTAACTATTACCTGTGAATGGTTAGCTGCGAAATGTCTCTGTGTCGCAACGAAGGAAATAATTGGTAATAAATAATATAATATAACGCCCTTCAATATGAAATCACGGAAATAGGCGCCCTGAACGGTCTACGCTCTCCTAGTTGTTTTTTGGTTCGGCAAGTCAAGTTAGAGGTCATGTCCTTGAGTGCCACTATTTCATCATGGACTGACATAAACTTAGCATTTCCAGCTCCTGCGCTATGTACAATCTGCGATCCCAATTCTAATTCCAAAATCGATTATTTTATGATAAATAGCATTTTTACCATTCCTTTTTGCAGTGTATTTTTCCTAGACATTAACCAACATAACTGGCAAAAATATCAAAGTTTTTGAAAATGAGGGCGCCTTCAAAATGTGCTGTTTATTTGCGTTAAGAGGAATCAGGCATCCTTTGTGGCCATGCTTTCTATTTTATCATCGAGTTCTAGATCCTAGCGAGTTCTCTACCCCCAAAACCGTTTTTTTTTTTTTTTTTTTCTTGTTGATTTTGTCAATAATTTTTTGGTGGCTTTTTTTGTAGTTTTAGTAATAGATGTAGTAATTAGAAGCTTACTGTATCGGTCCTCGGTTATTTAGAAGTTCCTTGATTTGTCTGCGGGAAGATAGTTCGTCGGACTGTTAATGTTCTTATATCTGTCAGTTGTGAAGATCATGTCCAGAGAATGTCATCTTCAAATGGTGCTTCAAGTTCAGCAATATTATGTGTGGGTTTTGGCTGCATTTGAATCCAAACGTCTCTTTCCTGGATGATTGCTGGAAGGGTTTATAGGTGGAAAAAGCTTTTCATCGCATTCTGCTGATAAAGCTTTCGGTTTTTTTTTTTCTAGCCATCATTTTCATCTAGACGGATCTCGATGGTGTCGGTATGTCATTGGTGCTATCTTTGAACTTTACTTGTTGCATTTCTTCACCGGGATAGTCGTCGAGAGTGCTCAACCGCAATAATTGGAAGCAATGTTAATCAAAAACTGGCCAGTAGCTAAACTAGTAGCTATATAGTTTGGCATATGTTAAATTCCTCGGGTGTATTACATAATGACAGATTTTAACAAATACGATTTTTGTTTCCGAGAAAATCGCATTTGAAAATCGCGAACTCTAGAGGGTCCGTACGCATCATCCCCCCACACGATTTCAAACAATCAAATCCGATTAATAATCAAATTACAATTGGAAAATCATGGATTCTTACTTTATAAAATTGATGTCATACATTGGAAAAGTTAACCATCTCATGATTTTCCCTATACTAAAGCGTTAATTAGCATCCGTCATTATGGGAAACAACAATCGGGGTTTTCTGAACATCCGTCCAATCTTCTCAATTTGGTTACATAATGACGAAAGTTGAGTGGATTGCCGCGATTCATCGCTTTGAAGAACTTAATAATAATATAAATTTCTACTAATATCGATATTTATAATTACATATATATTTTATAATATATATATAATATATATATAATATGATATTTAGAATATAGTATATATTATAATATATAATATGTTGTGTGTGTGTGTGTGTTTGTGTGTGTTTATGTTTGCATAGGGAGTGAAAAAATTGGGATTAAACCAAAGCGTACGAGCGGTGTCCATATTGCCCAAAACAAACAAATCAGAACAACCACCTGTTAATGCATGTATTCCCCTGGATGCTCTTTAGCACCTCCAACTCGTGGATACGTGGATGCTCATCTGGATGACGTGCTGGCTCTTGACCTGGGTCCCCTTTCAATCCAGGTACGCCTGATGACGTGGTTCTATTCTCTTTGCTCCCTCTGTATTCCCCTTGTTCCTTTAGCACTCTCAACTTCCTGGGTGACCTGGATGCGCCTCTGGCTGACGTGCTGACCCACCTTTCAATTCAGGTACGCCTGCAGGACCTGTGTCAGTATATATATCTATATATATAATATATATATATATATATATCTATATATAAATAGGCGAAAAAGAAATTGTAAGGAATTCCTTACAATCCATGCGGTCTGTATCGAAACCAATTATGACCATCCTGTCGTCTGACGATTGCCTTCTGGCATGAAACTCAGAGTCAACACTTCTATTCCTGGAAGGTCTATACTTTGAAATTTTTATAATGCTCTGCCCTATGGCAATAGAGCTCTCTCTTTCAAAAGATAAGTCAAAAATGTGTACCATGAATTGTGCTGTCCTATCGCTCCCTTTTACCGTTAGAGTCTCTCGGACTATCTCTGAAGTAAGTACAGACCAATTTCCTTGAATGGGTTTGGTTTCTTATACACCATGAATGTAATTCCTTACACTCCATGAGGTCTTTACGAACCAAATGTATGACCATCTGTCGTCTGACGAATTGCCTTCTGGCCTGAAACTCAAGTCACTACTTCTATTCCTGGAAGGTCTATTACTTTGAAAAATTTTATATTTGTTTTATTGTTTTTATGTTTTTTCTTTTTACAATTTTAATTGTAAGTCGAATTATATATATATATAATAAATTACAATTTAGACCTCTGGAAAGGCAACCGTTACTCTGAGTTTTCACTGTTATACCCCACTTACGATCACTGGTACCGGCTTCAGACGGAAGGATCGGTACCCAGTGATCGTAAGTGCGGGTAGAACGTGAAACTCAGAGTAACGGTTGCCTTTCCCGAGGTCTATACTTTGTATTTATTGTTACGCTCTCTTTGTTGTAATGGGGATTGAGCACTCTTAATTCCCAAAGATAGTCACCGGTAAAGAATACTGTTTTCACTATGAGGGTGAGATATATATATATATAAGTATTTATATATATATATATATATATATATAGATTATAATATATAGATATATATATATATATATGGTGAGAAATTGATGACAGCGCGGACGTAGCATTATTATCGCAAAATGAACTTGCTGTGGATGGGAATCGGAACCACAACATTCAGTTGAGGATCTCGGAGGCGCTAATCAATTGCGCCACAACGGGATGTGATGGGTCCATTCGAGTGTCTACACCATAGCGTTCGATGCGTCATGCCGGGTCCATATCAACGAGGTGATCAGCATCGATACAACACGCAAACCGAATAATTTATCAAACTGAATTGGAAATTGGAGCTGATTTTAAACCTTTCTTGTGAATTACTGCACAGAATTAATACATATATGTGAGAAATTGATGACAGCTCGGACGTAGCATTATTAATAGCAAAATGAACTTGCTGGGATGGGACTCGAACCCACAACCTTCCGTTTAGATCTCGGATGCGTATCAATTTGCGCCACCACGGCATTTGATGGATCCATTCGAGTTTCTACACCATAGCGTTCGATGCGTAATGCCGCCCATATCACGAGTTATCAGCATTCTGATACACAACAACTCGATAATTTATAACTTATGTGAGAAATTGGAGCTATTTTAACCTCTTGTGAATTACTGCCACGAATAATTAAATACATATATGTGAGAAATGATGACAGCGCCTGACGTAGCATTAGTAATCGCAAAATGAACTTTGGATGGGACTCGAACCCAAACCCTTCCTTTTAGATCTCGGGTGCGCTAATCAATTGCGCCACCAAGCGAGAATGTGATGAGGCCATTCGGTTTCTACACCATAGGCGATGCGTAATGCGTCCTATCACGAGGTGATCATACATTCTGTTACACAAGCAACTCGAAATAATTATAACTTTATGTTAGAAATTGGAGCTGCTTGAAAAAAAAAAAAAAAAAAAGGAAAACAAAAAAAAACCTCTTGTGAATTACTGCCACGAAGAATTAAATACAATATGGGAGAATGTGATACACGCGGACGTATCATTATTAATCGCAAAATGACTTGGCTGTGGATGGACTCGAACCCACAACCTTCCGTAGATTCTCGGATGCGCTTAATCAATTGCTCCACACTCATGTGATGGGTCCATTCGGTTTCTACACCATAGCGTTCGATGCGTAATGCCGTCCCATATCAGATATATATATATATAATATATATATATATAAAACAGTGGCTCGTCGGCAACACTATGAAACACAAGATTATTCAAGTAAAGTAATTAATATTGCCGTGGAGTAAATGCTTTCACAACATGTTTTGGGCATCGCCCTTCGATCAGGTGAATAAGAATGACGCTAACAATAAGCTGCGGTTGGTGTATAATCGCTGAAACCCGGACGTGAGAGAAATACACGGCATAAAATGTAAACACAGTAACGTGATAGAAAAGGAACTACGGCTACGTAATAGACACACCAATGCAGACATCCAAATGAAGGTTAATTAACTAACGGATTGGCAGATGCTGTATTTAAAAGCGTTGAAGCTGACATTAGTCCTTGCGGATGCAATGTTCCAGTTATGATAATCCATTGTTCCGTTCTTTCCTCGACGGATCCAAACCAAACCGAGAAGCGCAAGTGATTTAATATGGCGCCGGACATCGTGTCAGTGGAGAAATGTTGCGCAATGTGTAATCCAGGTTATTGAGGCGAATTGAGCTTAATGTTCGGTAAACCGATCGGCCATGCGGCGTTTAGTTTCCCCGACATATAACATATTGCACTTGGTGCCTGTGATGACCTCAACGCATTGGCTGAAGTACAGTTAAATGTTGTTGGACGTAGAAAACGGTCCTCTGGATCCCCAATAATGACTTCAGACAGAGAAACATTGGAAAGGTTTTAACACCTAGGGTCGTTTACTGCAGTAGTAGAACCGAAGATATGAGAGTTTTGTCTAAGTGTAGAATGAACGAGTTGATCAACAAGTTCTGATCCCGACGGTACGCGATTAAGGAGGCGATGGAAAAATGGAGGATGTCATGGGATCGGCCTGCAGAATGTTGAAAGTTTCTGACGTATGATCTGGCAACTTTAGTCGTAATTGGATGATATGTGAGAACAATTGGTACCACTTTCACTGGACGACTGAACAGAGGTAGAAGGGCGTCATCTTGCGAGATATTGGCAATGCGTCGTTGGGCGGAATCCGTAACAGAAGTCGGGTAATTACGTTTATGAAAACATACAGTGGTAAAGTTTGATCTTCAAATCCGTTTGGTCACTACAAATGCATCTCAGACGAAGAAATTGCGAGAAGGGTAAATGCTGTTTTTACAGAGCTTGAGGGGGGAAAACAAGAATTTGGGGTTAAGACTTGGTCATGAGGTAGGCAGTCAATATCACCTTAGACAAGCACGCCCCGGCTACTAAGAGATCCTAGTTGCAAGAGTTCGCCAACCATGGGTATTGCAGGAGATCCATGAACTAGCACGTGTGCGGCGAATGTATGAGAAGAAATGGAAAAGACTGGCCTGAAATACATCATCACATCTTAACCTGGACCAACAAATCTTGTTAATACCATGATTGAGAATCTAATAAATCTTACTTAAAGAACAAATAGAGATGCTGATGTCAAAACCGTTTATAACTTGAATGCCTTTTAAACAAAAACGTACCAACACATGACTCAATCCAAAGTCTTGCTGAAGACTTTTCTTTGTTCTTTCATGAAAAGGTTGAATAAAATTCAGAATTACCTTATAAAAGAAAGGGTGAAAATTGACTGTATTATGTGAATAATTTTGCAACCAAACTAAAGTTTCCTTGTCAACTGTCCTGAGTTTAGAAATAAGGAAGATGAGGTCACAAAGTTAATCAATGGGTTTTTGCGGCTAGAGTTTGTCTGCTTGACCCCATCCCAGCTTGGTTTTTGAAGAGTAACTGTTGGTTTTTTTTTGTGTCTTAATTACAAGAATTGTTAACATGTCTCTTTCCCACTGGGTTTTTCCAGAGAGTTTGAAGCATGCCATTATCAGCCCATCACTCAAAATCTGTCTCCTTGACCTTCCGACAACATGAATCATTATACCCCGCCCAGTTGTCGAACATTACTTCCTATCTAAAGTTTTGAGAGACATTTGTGAATACCATCACCACCAACATGCAGGAGATAATCTAGGGGAGCCATACAATCGGCATCACCGGTCAGCCGCACAGCACAGAGACAGCACTACTAAGAGTAAAAAAATACATCATGTCCTTCTCTTCATCAACCATCAGGGTGTCATTTGGTTGTGCTCCTTGACCTTAGTGGCGCTTTCGACACTGTCAATCACAGTATACTTTTGATTAGAATGGAAAACGAAATCGGTTTGACTGGTACTGACTGCTGAAAATGGTTCATCTCTACTCAGGGGTGCGAACCACCAGTGTAACATAAATGGTGTCATTCCACGAAATGTCCTCTGAACTACGGATTGCCTCAGGGCTCCATATTGGGTCCCTATCATTCACCGTCTACAATATACTATACCATTGGCAGGCTAATCGGAAGCACCGCTTGATTACCATCTCTATGGCTGATGATGGTGCAGCTCCTTGCAAATTTGATCCATCTGACCTCTCCTCCATTCGAATCTAATCTGCTCTCCCAGCTTGAAGCGTGTGCTTCACGACATCGGATTGTGGATGACAAGCAATTTACTGAAACTTAATAGTGATAAGAACAGATTCTTTGTAGCCATCTCACCACATAACAATCGTCGCTTGCCTTCTATAACACTCAGATTGGTATATTGAGACCATTAAACCATCCGAGACTGTGAGAAACCTTGGCTGTTATATTTGACACCCATATGACAATGGTCAGGCATGTTTCAATCTCTTACCCGTAATTTATCTTTCCATCTCAGAAACATTTCGCGATTCGTTCGTTATCTCGATTTTAACACAATGCAATGACATTGTTCGTTCACTGGTATGTCCAAGACTTCTATTAGGAATGTTCTACTTATTGGTGCTAATGCACGCGAAATTGCCCGTCTCCAAACATTGCAGAACTGGGCTGCGAAGCTATAATCTTCTGCGCAGCAACAAGACCATGCATCCCCACTTTTGAAACAGCTGCACTGGCTACCCGTGAAGGAGCGTAATTTTTACTTTAAGACCATGCTCTACATATTACAAATGTCCTTTGCAGGGTTGGCTTCCGGCTTACTACTTCGCTCTCACTCTGTATCATCCAGTGGCGGCAGGGATTACGTTCTGCATCAGATTCTACTCGTCTAACTGAACTAAACATCCAGAACCGGACCCTACGATCGGCTGCTGATAAAACTTTCTTCTATGCTGCTCCAAAACAATGGAACACTTTACCTATAGCAGTCCGTACCTCATGTTCTGTACCAGTGTTCAAGAAAGCTCTCAAACATCATCTGTTTTCTCACATTTAAATTACTTGCATTTGCTTTTTTTGTCAGTTACTCTTCTTTCTCATTGTATTTTGAATTTGATGCCATGCATTTTTTTTCATGTTTTTGTGGTTATTTTTGCGCTGTGGTCTTTTAGGAATGGCGCGGTATAAAAACCCATTGTATGTATGTATGTATAGGTATGCGCATCGGTTGGTTTGTAAAACACGCTCGTAGACAGCCGGTCATCGGCAATAGACAAAGTGATGTCCAAAAAGGGCAACTGGTTAGTAGATATGCAGGATGTGAATTTAATGGCCGGATGGAAGTTCCCAACGAAGGAGATAAAGTCTTGGAGTTCTTGGAGAGAGCAAGACGCAGCCCCACACAATCATCGATATAACGCTTGTACAGTTGAGGTTTGAAACCATTGTAAGAGTTGAAAATTTGTTGCTCAAGGTACCCGACGAAGAGGCACGCAAAGCTGGGGCCTATAATGTCACCCATCCCGACACCGGAAATTTGTCTATAAAAATGGCCGTCAAACTTAAAAGTAGCTGTGTTTAGAACAAGTTCGGCAAGAGGAAGTAACGTTGTGGTAGAGCAAGCAGATGTGTTATTTTTCTCCAAGAAATATTGAAGAGAGACGAGACCATCACGGATGGGGATCGATGTATACAGAGATGTGACATCAAGTGTGAAGATGAAGCGATTGGGCCCTTTGAAATGGAAGTTCTTGAAGGTCTTGATGGCGTCCGTGGTATCCTTTATGAAAGTGGGAAGACTCTCAACCATCGGTGTCAGAATACCATCAAGGTATTGGCTGATAAGACTGGTAGGACAGTTGCACTTAGAAACAATCGGGCGACCAGGAACATTCTCTTTATGTATTTTGGGTAAGTTGAAAACTATAAACCGGGCACAGCGTGGATCATTGGAGATAAGGTTGGAAGCTTGAAGGGGAAGCTCTAGGATTTTTAATAAGGTCTTTGATGGTGCGAACAACTTTAGATTGATCCTCTTTGGTGGGATCTGCAGGGAGTGGAGAAATGATTCAGGTGTCTGAAAGTTGACGGTAACCCTCCTGAAGATAAAAGTCTTTCCGCCATACCACCGTCGCTCCCCCTTTGTCTGCTGGTTTGATAACATAGTCTGAGTTGTTACGTAGTGAAACTAGCGCACTCTTCTCTGCAGGCGATAAATTCATAGTGTGGCAGCGTTAGCGCAAATTAAATCTAGAAATGTCATGACGACACTTGTCAATGTAAAGATCGAGAGCGGCATATTTGCCAGGGGACGGGGTCCAGTTGGAAGTTTTAAGTTTGAGTTTGGCGAATTCATCGTCGTCTTGGTCATCCGCTTCCGTTTCTTTGTCACTGAAATGGGCTTTCTGGCGCATCCTGCGATAAAATTTCTCAACATCAGAAAGAGCTTGAAAGTCATCTACAGCCGGACGACGAGGGATAAATGTTAGTCCCTTGGATAACACAGATCTTTCATTTGGCGAAAGAGGAAGATCAGCGGGGATGGTGACTACTAGTCTTGAATCATCACCAACTGATTCAAGATTATCAACCTCCTCGTGGTGAACCCCGGTAACTGATATTTTCAGGCGAATAATAATCAACTGAGGCCAAGTTAACACCTGTTGTCCTTTTTTAATTCACTGTCTTTTTAATTCACTGTTGTCTTTTTATCTCACTGTATTTTAATTATGCCCCGTCAGAGGACACTATCTGATGGCAGTCTGGCACACGTGCCCTTATCAGGGCAGGCATCACCAGATGTCAAGTCAGATGGCATCTCAGTGCTCCAATTAAACGTGGAAGGTCTCACTAGGGCTAAGATAAACATAATCGAACACCTCACTCATACGCACAAAGTCACTGCAATTCTCCTCCAAGAGACATACGCTACCGACAGTTCCATTCTGAACATCTGCGGCTACACCCTAGCTGCACACACCGAGAGCACTACCCATGGGATTGCCACCTTTGCTAGTAACTCAGCCCAGTGGAAACAAATTGCAACCTCACCTGCAGACTCCACCCTGGAATGGGCAACGACCCAAATTGCAGGTGTTCATGTCACCAATATCTACAAGCCACCTAACCATCGGCTTCAAGCAGACTCCCTACCAACTTATGGTGCACCCTGCATTTATGCTGGCGACTTTAATAGCCATAGCATTACCTGGGGTTACAGGAAAACCAACCCTGATGGAGCTACTCTAGAGGACTGGGCCTCAAAATCCGGTGTACAACTTTTGCACGACCCCAAGCAACCAGACACTTTCAACTGCTGGTAGGTGGAATACGTCTACAAACCCTGACCTTGTTTTTGCAAACATGGACACCATCTCCATTCACCGTACTGTTCTCGACCGCTTTCCGAAGTCCCAACACAGACCATCACTGATCGCTCAGGAGAGCCTAGCTAAGCCTGTACCAACAAAGCCAGTGAAAAGGTTGAACTTCCGCAAGGCAGACTGGGACCAGTTCAAGAACCTGGTGGATTCAGAAGTGCCCAACCTCCCGACACCAACCTCCTCCAACCTGGACAATTCTTACACAGCACTGTGCCAACTCTTTATCAACATAGCAAAGAAGACCATCCCACGTGGCTGCCGTCGCAGTTATATCCCATCCTGGGATGAAGAATGTGACACTCTTTACAATGATTTCCTGAATTCTGAACCCGGGGAAGAAGCTTCATCCAAGGCTTCAGATCTGACAAACTGCTTGGACAGGAACGCCGTGAGCGCTGGGAGGAGACGGTCCAAGGAATCGACTTCACCCACTCCAGCAGGAAGGCCTGGAAGACTATAAACCGACTCACCGGCAGAATTTCAAAACCATCGAAATGTCCAGTGACTGCCAACTCAATCGCTGAGCAACTCCTCGCAAATGGTCGTTTCAAGAACATTGATAAGGATCACACTCGCTCTGTCAAAAAAGAGATCACCAAACTTCGTCGAGCCCCTGGCGTGGACGGGTCACTTTCAACACCCTTCTCACTAGATGAGCTTACCTTAGAAGAGTAGTGGAACTCCCCAAAGTGGCTTATTTTAGGAGTTTAATAGTCCCACCCTACATACACCTACATCATACATCAATGGAAAGCTTATTATGTCTACTTTCAGATTAGGCATGATGTGAAATT
>JAMKCH010000015.1:0-141234 GCA_023653785.1 Ophioderma brevispina
GAGCCTTGTCCCACATTCCCCGAACCCCAGATTTTGCTGGAAGTGGTCAATGTTTGTATGCTAAAAAAGCTACTATATTTGTCATTACCCTGTGATATCCTAGGGCTAAAAGATTTTGGTTTGGATGTTATAACGAAAATGTTCCCATTTATGAACGAAATGTTCCCATTTTGGGTAGACCCATATTGCTTTTTACAGAGTACTCTGTAGGGGATTACAAAATCAATGTTTTTAGCTTCATATCAAAATGGATTGAAATATTAGTCACTGCAAAACTTTTAGCGATAGGGTTTTGAGGTCAAGGTCATCCATCAAGAAAACCCATGAATATACTGTAAATCGGTCATCCCCCGTAAAAGTTTTAACTTCAAAAAATATAAAAATTCTGACTATTTGCGTAATAATTAATCTTGTAATATTTTTGACAGTGTAAAAAAATTTTACACATTGTACATTGGACCTAGCATGCAACAAATGAATGTCCAGTTCCTTGTAAATAACATGAATTTTAATATATCAGTTATTTGCCAATGGATATGAATGAGTGCGGGCACGGACCTCCTTTCCTGGGTGGGGGCAAACGAGGGGAAATTTGAATTTGGGGGGGGGGGCAAAATGAAATTTTAGAGGAAACGTATCAAACCATTGGATACCGTGTGTAACCATTTTTGGCCCAAATCGGTGATTTTTTCCAAAGCGTGCGTGGGAGCAGTTGTATCATTCTTTCAGTTGACAAAGATGGTTACACGCGAGCGATCTTGAGGGACAAGTCCCTCATGCTTTTTTCCTTGCCGCCGCCACTAATATGGTTATCTGTGCACACCCTAAGGTCTAAAAAAAATAGAAAAGAGCTGTTACTATAAAGACACCCTGATATTGTTTCTTCCATTACAACGAAACAAACAACACCTGAGTGCTAGTTCTGTGTATCAACATTCAATACCCTCCACCTGGTGCACACCATGTTTTCCGGATCAACACAACAGGTAAATTCAGAAGGGCAATATCTGGGTAGTTTTTCTTTTGAATCTTAGCCCCCAAAAAATTGGCACAAAACTGGCACTTCCAAATTATTTGAACACCTCTAGAACTACGCACCCCTGATATAATCTGTCTGATGCTCATTACAGACACAGCATGGTAGGCCCTCTGAGTAACCAATCAAAATAGTGCTTTATATCTCTGTGTAAACCGTATCACCAACATTATATATCTCTCTCTTATTTACCATATACCTTCCAAAGTAACCAATCAAATTATGCTCAGGTACCGATAGTGGTGGCAGGTTGTTCCCAGGTGGAATTAAGGTCTTAGAAAAATGACATGTTGAGGGATTTTATGTCCCCGGGGTTACTCATCTTTATTTTGGGTAGGCATAGGCGCACCCGGAGTTTTTTAGAATTTGAGACCCGTATTTAGACTCCGGAGGCTGATTTGAAGCCGGTAAAAAAGGGGTCTCCGGAACTATAGGTTTTCCAAAAATTTCAGAAACTAAGCTGCGATTTCCCTCAATTCCAGAGCTATTTTTGAGTGGGTTCAAAGACAATTTTGTAAAATATATCTTTGGACATGAAAGGTAGGGTCTCTGGAACTGTAATGGTCCGAAACTGGGGTCACTAGAACTAATAAAGCGCCAGAAAATGAGGGTCTTATGGCGGCTCATGACCCATACTACCTCCCAATGTGAAACCCCAGGGATTATGCATTTCATTTTTGTCTAATACACAAGAATCTTTTAAACCGTCTTGTAGCTAGCTGGTAATATTTTTTTAAATAAAGTGTTTGCCAGGGTACTTCTATCGCAATCCTTAATTGCCGTAGCAAAATATTTGACACATACAATTATATTCCATTCCTGTGATTTTAAGCTATTGATATTAGGTATGTCCTTGAAAGCAAAAATCCAGAAAGTGTTGAGACCTCTTTATAGAAAACTACACAGAGGCGCGTGTTAATGTCATCTGTCGTGCGAGTGTGACGTTAAAGTAAGCATTAAGGCCGCGGGGCATCTAACAGACCAGGCTAATTTCGGGAGGAAGTAATGTAATTTGGCGATGGTGGAAGCTTTACTTGCGTTGTATAGATCCTGTGTATACGCTTAAGGGTGGTGTATCGTGTGTGCATGCACCTTATGCATTGCCTTTGTTTCGAGTGTAGCATTCCGATCTTGGGGTGGGGGGGGGGGGTTTTTGATGATTTTTTGTGGAATCTCTATAAAGCGAAGTCTTTCGTTATAGAGAGAGATAGAGGTGATTTCATGAGGTAGTTGTCAGAGTACTGATAAAGGCCCTGCATGTTTTAACAAATTCTGTAATTACATAGCATTTTAAACTACTTGTGAATTAAGTAAGCTTCCTCTAGCTTCCTTGTGCCCTATAAAAGTATACTCAGTACTCTACTGTTGTTCGTGCAAGTAGTCAGGATTCCTATGCTTTCGTTGTAAAGAAGATCTTAACAGACTGTGTCAATTGTGTCACAATGTAATATTTGAGTATAGACATCCTCTGCACAGCTGTTTGACCCCATGCAAATTGTCTCTTTTATTTTTTAGAGCATTTTACGCAATGGCGACACAATTTTGAAAACTGATAATAAGTAGGGCATGCAAGAGCTATTAATCCCCCGCAAAAATCAGAAAAATCCATGCGGGAATCTTGCCAATATGGCCACAAAGGTCATAATTTGTATGTTATAGGGCCCTCTATAGCCTATTTCCCATGGTTAAACTATATTTCTATGAAATCATATTTGCCGCATGAATTTCATCAAATTTACACAGGAAGATCTGAGCTGACACGCAGCTGCATATTGATGAACCTCTGGATAGAGGGAAGATTGGAAATGTTTTCTTTTTTTAGTGTGCATTAATCAAATATCACTTCAATCAGGTCTTTTGAAGACCAATAATGGCATCAACTGAAGATTCTCATTGAGCTTGTCAAGCTGATTGATGTGCATGCAATTGGTTTTTATCAATGAACAAAATCAATAATAACTGAACATTTTTTGTTGCCTTAATTTTTTTATTGATTCATACATAAACTCTTGCAACAAATATGCCACTAATACCTCTAAAAGTGAATTAATATAATAGATGTGCAAAAAGCCCACCATTCGGCGAGATCATATTCACTGGCATTGAAAAATTGAATACTCGGTTGTTTAACCATTGAGGTTATATTCAATCATGTTTTTTTATTAGAGTTAAAAACCGCCATCGTATTTTTGGGGTGATTGTTTTTGATCGGAGGTATTGTTTTTGGTTCGAGGAATTTCCGAGGTGGGCGTCAGCCCCCGAGGGAAAATTCCGATACCAAAACAATACCTCCGATCCAAAACCATCACCCCAAAACATTAGCTGCACGTTTTTAACCCATTTCATTCATAACTGTACTCAAAACTTGTATTTCTAAGGAGTTTCTGCCCGAATTCCCAACATTCAGTTCAATGCATCACTTTTTTTTTTGTAACATATATCACACCTACTACAAAAATGGAAGATCTTCTCGAGTACAGGTATTTCCCCATACGTCATATGGTTGACAACAACATTTTTACCAATCACAGCGCAGCTTTGAATACAATCGGCAAAGTTTTTATGCAAATCAACAGCAGAATTTTTTATTCTTGTTACGGGGCACCGCCAGATAAGTTTACCCGGATTTTTAAGAAGAAATGACACGTACTAAAAGTTGTTCTACTGTGCCCATCGTGATTTGCTGGATGTTTATATCATAATACATATAGTTAGTTCTGGAAAACGATTGTTTGCTGTCCAATAATCCAAGTAATCTCATTTTTCACGAGTAAGATTACGCTGTGCATTTTGTGAGCGACGTGACAGACACAGTCTACACTGTCAGCCATGTCAGGACCATGGTCATGAATGCATGATGCATGCCTCGATCGATAGCAGTCGAATTATGGAATATATTACAAAATTCATTCTGGCACACATACATCAAGAAGCAAATTCGTCTTCTGCATACAGCGATATTGCTTCAGTTCGTTAATAGTTGCAGGGGTGAGTTTGGCTGCGGGTCATGCGTGTAATGTCGTCATGAATCATGATGATTTCGTCTGTCAGGCCTTGGGAACTTTTTAGGCCTACATAACCGTGTTTGCCGTGTTCAAGCATAAAGAAATACTCCACCAGTCTTATCTAATTAGACCTCCTTTTAACCTAAATTTATATGAAAACCTAGCCTAGCCTAAGGTCAACTTCATGACTTAAACCACCCACTCTGTTCAACAATGATACGTCTATGACCTGTACCTCCTAAGTAGAATCAACTCTAGGCCTGGTTCATCGTGCACTCGACCCGGGGCACTCGCGTGATTTTTTCCTTTCGAGCTTTTTTCAGATCCTACGTTAATTTCTGTTCAAGAGGGCCGCTTATAATTTTAACTTAAGGCCAATTAAATAACATCATCAAGTAAAATTTTGAACACTAGTACTAGTACTATATTTTGTAACATCAGAGAGGTCATGGCGGCCATGGGTTATGATTCGGGAATCCCCAGGCCCAGTTCACGCAATCATGCATTTTATACATTCGTAAATACTGTCATTGTCAGACTTGAGTGCGCGCGCGCCGGCCCGCGGGTGTGTTGATTCTCATATTGATTTTGTTTTAAAATAGTATTATTAATTAAAACTGCTGACTAGGGTGTACACTCACCTTTCTACGTTATGGGGCCCCTCCCAAGGCATGTATTCGCGCCACTGCATGACTGTGTTTTACTTTTCAAATTCTCAGGTTTCTAAATCATCTTCGTGCATTGCTGCAAACCTTTGTGGCATACAGCGAAGGCGGTGCTACGCTGAACCGGGGGCATGGGTGGTACATGCCAGGGGACATCTATGCATGCATGGGCCGTTTCACAGCATTAAAAGCACCCCTCCCCCCCCCTTCTGGCTCTACTTCAACAGTGGTCAATATAATACGTAATATTTCCACGTTAGTTTTATCGCAAATCAAGAAATTATAAATGCGACGTAGAGAACCAAAGATCGCCAGACATAATTTAGCTGTGAGATGATGACTCGCGTAACGCCACGGTAAAACTGGGCAAGGCGGTTTGAGGCCCTGGTTTCGAGATGTAAATTTTGCAATGATTTTCAGCCATTCAGTGTGTTGTAATGTGAGTACTGTTCTGGTTACCCATAGCTACCCATAGTTACCCTTTGGTATGAAATTATTAGGAGTGTTCTTACTAGCAACTTGCCCCTTGTTTTTTGCATTTCATCAACATCATGCCTCGCGCATTTTATTTTCAGTTTACAACCGCTGGCCTCGATCAGAAAAATATATCCATGTTCAGGCCCATATTTATTCAAATTTGAATCTGTCGTCTTGAAAGACGTCCCAAAAGCGAGTCATTGATGAGCGGAGGACATCAAACGCGGAGGTCATTGTGATATATCAATGGAACCCGCGGTGAGTGCGTATATTTATGTTACAAAAGATTTGATAGGGGGGGGGGTGGGGGGGGGGGGGGGGGGGGTGGTACGCGCATCAACATAAGTATATGAATAAAACTCAATGAAATGGTTAATCCCCACAGCATGTTGGTAGTCGCAATGCACTGAGTGAGAAAATCCCAGATGTAGCAATAGGTCTGTCTACAGTGACGTTCCCCACAAGTCGGCCATTTTGCGGTACAAGGCGGAATAGGGCGGCCTTTTGTGGTGATGATTCCATAGCCACCGGTCAACTGGGCATAAAATGCGCCAAATTTTTACCTTAAGTGATTAGGCGGAGACTGGAATGTTATGCCACTAGTAGAAAAAAACATGCACATTTAGAATCTATTGTTTCACTTGGATACTCAGAAACAATCCAAAGAATGGTTATAAAGGGTGCCAAACAGCCTCGAATCAAAGTGACACGTTGTTTATCACCTCCGAGAACCAGCGCGATGACTAAGGTTTCGGATTTAGGATTAGAAAGTTCGCGCATTGTTTGCGTGGCGCGAAGTGATACTGCGCAACAGGGGCTGATGATAAAAGCTAAGCACCAGCAAGGACCCGATGAGGAGAACAGCCCTATTGTGCCATCAAACATGACACTTACTGCAGGGTGTCCAACCTTTTTTGACCGCAGGGGCCGCATTGTTGAATCCATGACTATGCGGGGGCCGCATGCAAGATGTGGCTGGGGACTCACGTTTGGTTTCTACGTGCTATAGTCTGGAAGTAACGAGCCTATTCTATACTTAAAAGGGACCCGCAGATCTACAACCAGAGGTGCATCTTTGGGTCAAATTTAACACAAATTTTTCATTTTTTCCCCAAAATATTGACATTTTAGCAGTTTGGGCTTGTTTTGAGAAAATTGGACTAATTTTTCCCACAATTTTAGAAAATTGTGGTTTCAGATTGAATGAAATTGGACCAATTTTCCAACATATTTTAGCGACGTTCGGTTTCACAAGATTGATGAAATTAAAACTAATTTAATCTTTTTTTTAACTAATTGAAACTAATGAAAAGGACAATTTATTTTTTCTGGGAAGTACCACACGTCGCATGTGAGCTCTTAGCGGCCGCAAATGGCCCGCAGGCCGCATTTGGACATCCCTGCACTTATGGGTACGAATTTCTGGGCGTGCTTGCCCTGGCTAGCACACCGCAATAGCGTTTCGGCCATGGTTCGAGACCAACCTGAATTTCGACTTTCTCTTTTCTCCTTTCCTCTCTTCTCTCTTCCTCTCTTGCCGTTATTCTCACTCATGCCTGGGAGATAGGTTAATGAAAGCTGGCACAGTAGTTTAATCACACCTCTATGGAATGGTGGTGTCCAGTGAATGCTTGTGGCACTACAGTTCCTACTCTATCACTTCATATTTCCCTTCCCCCCCTTATATAGACAAATCCCGACACCAGCCAATGATGGTCAGAATTGATCCTCCATTACTGGGGGCCTTCCCCCAAACCGACCCAAATCTTTTGTACGTCTTTATCACGCTTGAATTAAAGTATAATTCAAAGCGCCACTTAATCTGCACGTTGGGTGAATTCAAGCAGGATTCCCCCAGCATGTGAGGTGTTGGATGGTAAAAATATCTGAATGGTGTAATACACAGAGGGTGAAGAAAACTGTGTATACAAAAAGTGAATAAAAAACATTGTGTCATGAAAAAACACAAAATTTTGACCCTGATGACAAAACTGTTTACACTTACTCAACTGCGTCAGTTGATGTTTTCATGAATTACATATTTTCGACTTTCTAGCTGAAAAAAATGAAGGATTTGGTGAAGAAATGATGTAGTATGAAGATTTTCGCGGCTGATCATGTTTACAACCCCATTCCAATGGGATTCACACGTTAAGCTGGATTTCAGTTCCATTATTCTATCTGAAGGTGGGCCAAATTCTTTTCGGATCAGCTGTGAAAATCTTTCATATCTACCTCATTTCTTCACCAATACTCTTTTTTCAGCAACAGAAAGTCGAAAATATGCAGATCATGTTTTTTCATGAACAATTTTTTTTATTCGCTCTGTTATATTCATGTTGTTTATTGCCCTCGCTTTGTTTAGGTAATTTTACTTTGAAATGGAAGTAGTAAGGTTTGATTTTTGTGATGTGCAGGCTTGCAGGGGCTGAACAGGGTTTTACTTTCTCCATTGCATAACTACTGTTTTACTACAATCCGTAAACTACAAATGTACACCTATAGGAAGCCAACCAGTCTGTCTCGCCAAGCACCAGAATGTCTCATTGGTTGATGACGCTTGTGGTATTTGCGTGCTATTTGTTTTCGAATCCTCATGAATGTGTGTGTAGATATCTTTACTGCATATGTATGGATGACGTGATGTAACATACAACTTGAATGAGTTGTTTTGTTAAGATTAGTTCATATACTCTAGTTATCTGGATGTCAATTTGCGTAGAAATGCCTTTCCATTTCTATAGGTGCTTTTGAACTTGCAAATCACTTATGAGACAGTTTATTATTGTGTAACTGTTTTGTGCTTTGGGGACTTTTTTGAGTCTGATTTTAGTAAAGGTACACTGTAAGATCATATTTCACTTGTCCTGTTGCTTGTCTAACAGGTACCTGGAAACAGCCTGTAACCAAGGAGGGGCCGGTGGTTGGGAGGGGTGGATACCCACAAATTACAAAAAGACCCAAAACCCCTAAAAGAGTTCACCAGGCCCCAAAAATAGATGTTGTGGTGGAGTGCAGCACAAAAAGTAGGGTTTTTTAGCTTTTGGTCGAAAAAAGAGAAGTGAAAGGTCATTAATCTCAGCCATTCGAATCAACAGCGACCACTTTCTTGACAGGCACACCATTTCGTTACGCGCCATGCGATGAATCAATTAAGCTGCTAAATAGAGCGCGTGGCTCTTCAATTAGCTATTAAAAAACTCCACGCTAGTACGATCTTCACACGCTTTTCTGCAAAAGTCTCTTGGCGTTGTAACCGCCCGCTCATGCTTGATGGCATTATGGTATGTAAAACAATAACATACAGCATCTTATTCAAGTTCCAATTTATCTTGACTTTTCTGATTTGGAGCATTCACCAAAATTAGTGGAGAATGGTGATTTGGATATTAAATTGTTGTCCTCTGATTTAGGTAAGTTTGGCAGCATATTTATAATTTTAGAGATTGAGGCATGTAAACAAATAATGGGTATCTGGTTGATCATCAAAACTACTAGTAATGGAGATAGATGTGTGTTTAGTTTTGTGGTGAATGTCAGAGTCCACTTGGGTCAATTGCGTCCGAGTCAAGCAGGTCTGAGTCTGCGGCGAGAAGACGGGTCCATGGAACCGATGTCGAGTCCACCGGAGAACATGAGTCCAAAGTATGAGTGACGCGGATAGCCCATTTGAGTACGGGACGAGTCCTGCTGTTCTAAACCCCACTCGTACGTAGTCATCACGCCCCGCGTCACGCGCAAATCTGCAAACGATTGCGTCAAAATCGTGACATACAGGCTTAGAAGAAATACATGAGCGGGAATGTTCCAGACAACCCAGACGTCACGGTCACCACGGAAATGTCAGACCGAAACAATACAGTGGGCGATCTAAACAGGGCACCAGATCGCATCATTGTCCCGGGGCAATCGACGGCTGTGGAATGGAACGTCGAAAAGATCGTCGAATTTAGACATTTACACATATTTATGTCGAAGCAAATCGATTTGAAGTCGTTCTTAAAACGGCGATAAATTTGCATTTTCGAAATTAAATATACAAACCGTCGACCTGTGTTCGCGTGCCGACGTCGTTCGACGGTAGCTCGAAACGACTATGCCCGCTGGGGTATGTCGGTACTACAAGTCAGAGTTGTGAAAGTGCGTTGGGCTGTCTGCACGATGCACAATTTCAAGGCCAACAGGCTATGAAATTGTTGCTGGACAAATCAAAATCTATTCGCGTAAGTGCGTGCACGTCAGTGCGTAATGAAATCTCGCGTTATTAGGGTGACACTGTGTGATGCAGTAGAAACCGCGATAGAAGCATGTTCCTATCTGCAATCCCTAGTTTCGATCTCAGTGAGGGTGGACGTCACCTTTGCGCGTTTTAGTTTTGCACCCTAGAACACACGCGACTGGCCGTTCCATTGCAACACGCACTGTGAATAAGCAGAACAATCGAAATGCTAAAGAGAATGCAGAGTCACGTCATTACGTATACGTCACCCTCACAGTGGACTCAAGGACCGCCGAGGACAGAGATACTCTGTGGGCCTCAGTGCACTTGTGCAGTAACAGTACTCTAGGATTACACCATTGCAAGCCACTGGCCACATTGATCCGTTCGTGTAATAGTCCCAGTAAGTGATGTGTGAGCATATATAGGAAATTTTTGACAGAAACAATGTCATGCTCATGAGGTATATGGTACTACTAGTCAGTAGCCTATGTTTAATCACGCAATACACAATACGCAGATCATCAAAATCATCAGTCGCATGCCAAGCAGCCCCGACTTGCTTTCTAAATAAAGGGATCGGCAACTACGGCTCGGGCTCGCAATGGGTGACGAGCTATTACTAGTCCATCTCTGTAAAAAACATCCACTAAGTACTTGTCCTCTTCCCATGCAAAAAACTACTTGTGGTCTGCTTGAAGGAAGCAAGAGACAGAGATGAAAGGCAACGGCAAATTTGAAAACTAAAACATCCTAAAAATATTCAAATTTCAAGGGCTTTTTTCTCAAAATTCATTCATCCACATTTTGTGGCTGAGAAAGTGATCAAAATGCGGTTTATAGCTAGATGCCAAAAGGTGGTAGAGTCTGTTTGTAGATTAAATGTAATGGATAGCAAGTGAAGTCGATTTTAGAGGATATGTCGCCATTGGTCTCACGTATATTTCGCAAACTCTAAATCCCAACTCAGTAACGAAACATTTAATGACCTTCGCCGCCTGGAAAAAAAGGGTTAAAATTGGTAAAAAGTCCATTTTGCAAAATTTTTAAAACCAAAAAAGGTCCCCTTTGGAAAAAATCCTCGCCCCTAAAATAATCCTGGTTCACAGGCAATATCTAGAAACTGTTCTTTGCATCCACCCATCTAAGTGTAAGCTGGATGGGATTGCTTTTCCAATGAGGTGTAGGTGCTGCAAGTGTGGGCACTGAGGTGTGGATGCTTCATTCGTTTGTTGGTTCTAGTGTAAGCAATTGATGATGGCTTTAGGTGTTAGGATATTAGTGCGCTGTTTAAAATGATTCAAGGGCCGTGGTGTATCCATGATACGGATGACCTAAACATGACCGCTTTGAGGCTGAGGGCGCGATTTGGGACACGTCGGGGGTTTTCCCCCACTCTGATTTTGAAACGGCTGTGATGTACAGTTGCGACACTCTCTGTACACAGGCCGCTGGATAATGTCCACTCCCGAGGATGGGGTGTGGTGCTGTATGATCATTTGCCCAATTCCAATATGAACATGGATAAGAGCGGGGTTTCAGATTTAATCAGATAGCTGGTAACAGATCCAGAGATTAAGATTACCCGAATAAATCACAGCAAGTGTCACCACCAGGATCGAATCGGGAAAATTTGCACCAAGGCAAGCACCCTAACCACTAGGCCATGCTCTCCCACACTGGGTGCTGTGATTGTGGGCATGAGGTTGTGGTGCTAGTGAGGTGTGGGAAACTGTCCGTTTAGGTACTGTGAGTGTGGGGACTGAAGTATGGTCAGGACACTGATTTACAGTTGCTTCAGAATTGTTTCAAAGGGGGGCAACGCTGTATCATTAATATATGCATGAAAGGGGCCAAAAACTAGGGGTAGTCTTTTGACGTATTCAGTGCGCATGGTAAAATAACTTGAACAATTCTGGTAGGCCACTGTAAGGTACTAAGAAGTATGAAGTATGCACACTGTTAGGTGTAGGTACTATGAGGTATGGGGCTCGGAATATGGACATGAACATTTGGTGGTAAAGTTCAGGTATCGGGACTGAAGTATGTACAAATCAGTCTGACCTGTCAATCTCAGTCTCCATACTCACAGCAGTAGTATGGGCATTGTGAAGGGATGGCACTCTGATGTTGGGGGGTGATGGTGTGTGATGCATTGGGACTGTTGATGAAGTAAACTAGATTCATTAAATAAATATAAAGTAAGCACATTTCAAATAGAAATTAGCATTGGATAAATTTGTATTGTGGTAAAATCATGAGGAAAAAGTGGATGTTGAAATTGTGCAGTACACCTTTGACTGGTGTTGCCAGAAAGGAGACATTTGTTGTACAGGAAAAACTACATAACATGCCATTTTATAGGTTCTGTAAAGTGCACAGCAATTCATGCAAAAAATGAAAGAAAGCGTGAAATGAACTGCACAAATTGATCTTCCTAATATCAGGTTCTATCGATACATCTCAATTTCTAAAGGAACATGCCACTTTCAGCAGTCAATGTTTCAAATCTCGTTGCTTCAGTATCAAAGATTAGGACTGTGGAGTTTAAAAAATAAATTACCTGATCTTGAATTTGTAATTTTGTACAAAATTCATCCTCAAAACAACCATCCTGTGGTTGTATTCCTGCTGCAGTGTTGTGAAATAATGTTGGGCTCAGTGTTTTCTTGTGTAAAGGGGACCACTTTAAAGAGGCCACATGAAACCATTTCACCAGAAAGAAGTACCTCTTTTTTTCAAACCTTGTCTTTGTGCATATTTGGAAGGATTACCAATGTATTAGATCCACCTCTCAAATTGCCAGGAATTTGTTACGGGTAGATAGAAACGGATGTAGAAGGAGAAGTATATGATTTGAATCCCATACGCAATATATTTGGACAATCTGACCAAAAAATGTTTCAAACATTGGAATTCTAGTGATTTTTTCGAGAAATCTTGTAGGCATAGAAAAGTGTTTTTGAAGAAGGAATAAAATCTGCGTAAGTTTGAGCTCCGAGTGTTACCTATTTCCGCGAGATGGTTTTTCTATTCTACCACTTCAGTGCTAGATATTCCTGTTTTGGCTTCCTTACTTGGTGCATGGTGAATTTTTTTAATAGTGAAATGGCTGAGGAATCAGGGATAACTTCGTTTTAGGTTTTTGACTTCTTCCACTGTTTTAAATATATTATATTAAACCCGTATATAAAATAAGGGTAATATAGGGATATTGTAATGGAGAATACGTATGATGTATTTTGAAGAAGACATTTTTGCTTGGGTTGTCGCCGTTGCGCCCCACAAGTTATGGAAAAGTCGCACATCTTACGTCATAACTCTTTTCGAGATGTGCACGTTGGAAGAATCTAGTACTATCCCATAATACATTAGGTCAAATTGTCCAATAACGCTTGTATAGTTTTAAAGCATGTAACTACTTCATTATCTTACATGAGCCGTCTTAAAATACCTCATACTGCGTTATGGGATATAAGGCATGTTTCAGAACAGACGATCGTTTGTTAAGTATCGTTGGTAGATCGTTGTTAAGCACAGTCATTGGTAAGATCGTGAGTAGTGACTCGAACAACATCCTTGTAAGCCTAACAACGAGTTACAAAGACGGATTTACTTTGAAGAAAGTTAAAAGTAGCGAGCTACATGCGAGAGATCGTCGTTGGTAAGTGTACCAACCGGTTGACAGTGCTTCTCACGATGTCGATGTTTAGGGTGACCTCATCGTGACCCTCGTAACAACATCCCGGTCAACTTATTCAGATAGCGTGGTGACCATAATAAATACCCGAACGCATTGTAGTAAGTTCGTGTGTTGCAACTTTGACAGACACGGTCTTGTGCTTACTACTGCTTGTCCTGTAGTACAGTTTACTGTTTTCCAATTTATTAGCTTTTATTTTGATGATGGCATCATCATCTTGTAGTACAGCCCCGAAAACAAGCGAACTAACGGAACCCAAACTGGTCCGAGAGAGAGAGATCTGGAAGGAACCACCCCACCGATGCAATATAAAATTAGTTAAGACAACCAAATTTTAGGGATTTCCCTTTTCGCGCTCACGTGACCGCTGACAGGCGGCCTCGTGTCCCATTTGGTTATGCACACGCATCGTAGTTGTTGAAATAGAAATCCCAATATAATTTTTTATGGTGAGAGAGAAATTAATTCGATCGTATTCATCTAATAAGTAATATTCATTTATTTTTGCGAGATTAGAACTTTATATGATTTGTATTAAGTGAGCAATCATGAATTAATCACAGCAAATGCGAATCAAAAATGTGCCATAAACCCGCCACTGCACGTGGCGAGGAACCACGTCACATTTCGTTGATGATGCATATGTTTTTGATGTCATGTTTTGGGCTGGATCGCTTCTCACTGATTGGTGTTGGGAAATTCATCTGCATAACGCGTTACTGCCAAATCCTCTGTCGTATTTAATAACGAAAAAACGAACCCGCCAAAATTATCGCTTTTAAAAACACACTCCTGCTTGATGATTTCCATTTTGGCATTGTTTAACAATGGTTTGATTTTCCCGGGGTTTCAAGCAATTAACCGTCAGTCAGGCGCGAGCGGCACGCTACTTCCGCTATTTACCAATAACGGATGAAGGCCGCTCGCTGGTAACTTTGGAAGATATCGTTGTTAAGTTCCGTTGTGGACTTGCGTCGTTGTTGAGCGCAATGAGGATTAGAGTTTGGGTCATATCTCATCTTTGGCATCGTGTGCCAAGCCTCACTATCTTCCGAAATGTCTTCCCAGCCTTAAGCGTCGAATGCCCGCGATTAACAGACAAGATCGCACATCCCGGTAGCAATCGTTTTACGCAAAAGCCCCCATGATAACCACGAGCGCGAAGTAGGGGGCGGATGCATTATACCTCGCAGATGAATGGCGACTTGGTAGGTTTTTCGCGGTCCGCCAATCTGAGATTGAAATGAAATTGAGGGCAGATGAAAATAAACTGAACTTTGAACACCAAACATCCTTTCTTTTATTGTTCTTTTGTTCAACCCTAGTTTCTTCATGGTGTTCCTCCCTGTATCTTGGAGGCAGTGCGGAATAAGGGAAGGGTAAAGTGTCCCTCCACATTAGAGCGATGTCCGCACATTTGTCTCAAACAGAGGCTTGTGGCTGTCCCCTTTAATTCACAGCAGTAAAATTCCACTATTTTTTGCTCAATTTACCCTGTGAAATAGTTGGGCTAATAGATGTTATTTGGTTTGAATGTTATAGCGAAAATAGCCCCATTTTTGGTCGAAGCCAATATTACTTTTAATGTATTCTATGGGATAAAATCACGTTTCTTCAGCTCTCCTTCAAAACAGGCTGAAATATCGGTCCGAAACTTTACAGATGGGTTTTTGGGGTGACGCCCATTCTACCAAGTAAAAAGTATATAGACTTAATCGGTCATGTCGCCTTAAGTTTCATTTCCTTTGGAACCCTTCAAATGGTATTTTTATCCTTTGTGTTCAAATTGCCAATATCTCATGATAGGTGAATCAATTGTGAATAAAAAGAGGATTTATCTTGAACCGTCTAAAAAATATCACATATCTCCCAAATGCACAGTTTATATAGTGTTTTTTAATTTTAGTTTGATAGTACTAGTAAGGCCTAAGTGTTTTGGGGACAATGACGCAAAGGGCTACATTATAATAATTCATATAATATGCGAGTCAAGCCATAGGAGAAACCATGGTGCCTATGCATTATTTCTTATTTTGGTAATCGTACTTTATCATGCTATAGAGAAAAGCCTTTATCTTACCTAATGTTCCGAATTTTGGATTCGGTATTATTAGCTTTCATTTGTGCTAGAAAATGTTTTGCTGCTTAATTTTGTGGGCGGTGTGCCTTCCGAATAGTGTTCCTTTCACCTCCAATAGTTTTAGTATTATTTGAAATAGTTCCGGTGAAGTTCGAGAGGGTCTTTTAAAATAAAATCTATCAAAACCCTAATATATAATCTAAAGACGGGGGTGATGCCGCTCTCTGTGCTCCGCAACTGCAGAATATAGGATGAACAAACGTGGTGAAAAACATGAACTAAACTCGGATGCAGAACGTAAAACTAGAAAAGATGAAGCGATTAAATCGAAAGAATAATTAAAAGAAGCACAAAGAAAACGAAAAAGACACACTAATATTTGAAATATACATAGGCTTAAATGCCTGGCCTATGTGGATCCAGCAGCACAGCGGTGATTGCTGGGGTGTCGTACGCGCTGGGTCAGCAACACTCAGAGATACGCGCTCAGCACTTGCGTATTATTCTGGGTTTGTTTTTGTCGGCGCTATAACCACTCAAGATGTTTCTCCCGCAGGGGTTTAATTTTTCAAGAACAATAAGGATTTCCGCATGATATCTCAAAAGGGACCTCGGTGACCCCATGCTTTTTAGTGTTTTATTTAGAAAGCTGACATGAGTGTCGCACTTAGATATAAAAAACCACCCAAAATTAATGGCTAAATTTTTTTACCTATAACGCAATAGTCCTCGACAAAACAATTTTTTTCCATGACTATGTATTTAGTTGGCGACAAATGTGTATTTTGTAATGGTTTTAACTCAAAAGTGACATCGTTACCCCCCCAATTTTTTTCTTGAATTTCATTCATAATCGATGAAACCGTATTTATCGCGAAGTTTGAAAGGAAATATGGCGGTAAGTATATGAACCCAAACCCCGTTTAAAGAATTTTTTCGTTGGTACGCTACTTGTTCGAAAGTAGGGCCCACGCTCTGAACACACCTATAGTAAATCGATCGCACGATCTAATCTCCAGATTAGGCACCTATTCAGGTAATTGTGCCACGTGTTAAATCGAATAAATCACTAATATCCCATAATACATTGTGTCAAGTATGTCCCAAATAACATTGGTAACAGTGGGTGACTTAACGATGTGTACACGCACTCTGATACCTTATCTACTTTGTGTTGTTTGGATTAGGGTTAAATGGCATATTAAATCCTTTTCATCTCCAATTTAGGGGCACTTAAAGCACACGCAAGGGTTTCCGTGCTATGTTGTTTATTGCATGCCGATCTAATTGACAAAGTTCGGCCTACGACGTGCTAACTAATAAAAAAAAATAAATAAATTGCTTTTGCTTTTGACCAAGTTTAAGTTTTAACCAAGAAATGTTGTAATTAAAAACAATAGCCCATTGATATCTTAAACATGACATTAGCTTATTTGTTAGGTATTTGGATACCATGTCCGTGTAAATTGAGAATTGTGAGCTGAGAATTAAGCTATAACTGATATTTTGGTCCATTTTTGAGATTGAGCCCTTTTAAGTCACAACAAAAACATTTTTTTTTGATCAATTAAAATTGCAAATACAATTTCCCTCCGATTTTCATACTTTCTTCACTTAGGACGGTCATGTAAGGGATTTCATATTGCGAATGTTGGTAATCAATTTGATGCCAATAAGAATAGTACCTCTAAGTAATCGCGTGGTATCTAATTATATGGAAATTTATATGTCTACTGCATTATTTACATACTTATTTATCATATTGTTTTTGGCTTATTCTATGATGAACAATAAAGGGCACCACAAAAATTCTAAAAAGTATCCGGCACCCAATTTATATGTTATAATTGTAATTAATTTGGTCTATTCTTAAAGGCATATCAGGGATTTGCTTTAAAGTCAGAAAATCGAAAAAAAAAAATCATCAACTATCTATGTTTTCCATGTTTTTGACAAGTTCGGGTGCCTAACATAACCTGCAGTATAAGACCGAAAGCAGCGTAATAAGGCAAATTGATGATTTTAGTCATTACTGTCCGCACGCCCACGACACTACTACACACGTAATTGACTGGAGACTCGTAATATTTTTTGAACCCTGCTTTTTTCTTTTCCTTTTTTTTCTTCATTGTCTGTCAATTTTTCAATTGCACAAGATAAGTATGAAATTGTACATACTCAATCTTTCCACTTTATAAGCTATTCCTGCGAATGTCCAATATTTTTGACTCTTTCGGGTGGATCACTGATAGTGCCTTTATTAACTCATAAAAGCCAGTTGTTTAAAACTGTATAGTGCAACACTGGGGAGAAAACGCAAAAATGGCTACTTTTCATTCCCAATTAATTGGCACTCCTCTATATATACGATCATATTTTTTATTTTTTTCTTTCACTAATATAAGGGTCTTAGATCAAGTATATTGCTGTGCATGAGTTTTTGCGACTTATTCCAAGGGCAAATGCATTGTTCTGGATTGTAGGGCTCAGGAGCCCCCCCCCCCCCACCCCCATCCCTAATGTGGTTGTAAAATTCCATTGATGGTTAAAAATGTAATACTCTAGAAGTACAGTAAAATGTACTTTGCGTTGTCGCAATTTATCTGTCCTTTGTGTAAATGTTACAGTATTATACGCAGCATCAATTCTGCCAACAATACGCGACCGTAAAAGTATATTTCATTTAAAAAAGATGTTAAATGCAGGCAGGTTTTCTATGTTGGTGTGGTCATCCTGCTTTTTTTATCCCTACATATTCCCAAGCTCTTTAATAACCAACGAATACACATATTTACAAGAGTTTTAATTAATTAACTTTTAGAGTATACTGTAACATTTACCTATTTGTGGCATAGGAATGCCCGAAAAATATTGTAAAATTTACAATATCTTTAATAGTAAACTGTTGTCCCGAGAACCCGGTTGAAGTACAATTCAGTTAATCAGGTCTCTTTTGGTAAACTTTTCTCAAAAGCCTCAACTTTAGCAAATTTCGGCCTCCAACCTCCGGCAAATGTCACAAAAATTTCCGTTCCTAAGACCCTACCTTGGACACAAATTAAGTTTCAGGCACCCAAGTTACGGAAATCGGGCCCGGGCCGCACATCCCGACCTGAAAAATTAGAGCCGCTCCTTAAAGGCGCAATCGATCTACATTTAACTGTCATTCACAAAAGCCACCCAACCACCCATTCCATCGCCAAAGACCCACGACCGAATAAGGTTTCGGAAGGAACCAAACCAACCCCCAAACCCTCAGAATAGCGAAAGCCGGAACCGCGACTTACTAGTTTACTACTTTATATAGGTTGGGAGGAGGTATGGTATGGGGAAATTTGAAGTGGAATAAAGCACTTTCAGGATCCACCCAAAACAGACAAAATGTTTGAATATGCTTACAAGTGTAGGATAAGGTGTATGTAGAATTCTCTAAGTTATGTTTTCCAAATAAAACAAAATGATAAAAAAAGGACAACAAAAACAGCAGTTTCAAAAGATATGGAATCTCCATTCAATTACGTGTTGTAGCAAGTGAACGTACAGACAGTAATGACTACACTCTCCGATTTTGTCTCTATTAGGCTGTTTGGGTCGTATCACTTGTAGGGTATGGTAGGACACCAAGCTTGTTACAGATATGACACATTTTTGATGTTTTTTATTCTGATGTAGAAAATCACTGATTGTGCCTTTCATGCGTGACAGTTTGCTTGAAAACTAATAATGAACATTCTTATTCCGATTTCCGGAAGCACAAGGATTCCACCCTTTACAGTGGAAGGAAAAGGCCATTGCACAAAATCTAATGTGTCATCTCCCAATCCAAACCTTTAGATACTCCTGTTTGGTCGTGTACCCCATCCGTCTCTTTAATTTCTAACTTGACGTAAGTGTACAATTGCCCAGGGCCATCCCACACTAATTAGGGATACTAGCAAGGAACAAATTGCGTAGTGTCTACGGCCACGGCGGTAGGTGTTTTGCCCCAATTTAGGGAACAGAAGTTCTCTATTGAATTGTCCTTGTGCGCAGGCCGAATTTTAACACCACCACCCCACGAAAAATATCTTGTGGTTTGTGCTTGGAAATAGTCATTACCGTATCCCGCAGCACAACGTAACAACCACTAACACTTGTATAACTGAATGGAAGAGACTGTTTCCTCTAGCCCGCTGATGATATCGACAAATCTGCGGTGGATATGAATGAATGGTTATGGCCAGAAGGGATTTGTTGTTTTTCGTCGTTTGTTCGTTTTGGGAATGCCATCTAATATGTTTGTTTGTTGCTTGGTGCAATCCCAAATGGTGGCGCTACGGCGCAAGGTGTTGGTTTGGCTCACGCTTTAAGCTACAATAAGCTCATCTACCAGAGACACAGTTCAATGAACCTATGGGAAGTGTACCTGTATTAATGGGGCACTGTGAGAACCTTGGCCTCTTCCCATGCGCACTTGACCTTGCCCCGGAACACTTAGATTTTAGTATGCCGACCACTTCTCATCTTCCATTCCGGCATATTTACTGAATTATTATAGTTCTTAGAAAAAAAAAATTCCAGGAAAATTTTTTAAAAACTTAAAATAACAGTGTATTATTACAGAATCACCCCCCCCCCCTCCCATGATGGGCTGATGCACAATACATAAAACACTTTCTTCTCAATCATTAGTGTACACTGGTCCACATTGGGTAGCCATTAGGCTTAAACTATATCAAGTTATTTGTGTTTTAAAATGGTTCAGTGGGGTAGACAGAAAAGGTTTGAACTTGGGATGTTGCAATGTGCCTATTTCCCCAACCCTGGAACCATCAGCACCCCTAATAATGGTGGGAACTTGCAACAAACACCTTTGTCCCTTCCTTTACCTATTAAAATTGAGATTTTGGTTATCCAGAAAAGAAGTTCTATTTATAAGTAAAATGTAAGGTCCGGAAGTCTTTTTGGTGATGTGATCTTTTTGAGGCCACAAAACAAAATGTATATGAAAATTGGACCTGATTGTGTCTTCCCAACTTAAATTTTGTGTACAAATCATCCAAGGCCCAGTTGTTGTTCATGCTGAAATTCAGTGTGTGCGAATATTACTTTGGTGATCTTGATTCCATAATATTCAAAGTAGGAGTGAGTTGAGCTATCTTCATAAGTAACTATTAATTAAGCTTGCAGAAATTTGGATTTTTTAAAGTTCTCCACAATGCACAAAAAATGTCCCGCTGGGGTGTGCGAAAGTCCCACTAAATATGTACACATATGCACACAGGTGTGCACACTACACAGGTTAGTAGCAGAGTCAGCACCCGCAAGGATACTCACACTCAAGCACGCCTACACATACACACACCACACAAACACACACACCACAACACATACACACAAGATCACTACTAGAGATCCCCTGTATATGCTGGTCTGTTCAAATTCAATTCAAAAATTAGTTTTAGTGAATTATCACCTTTCAGCCGAATACATTACATAATATACATTATTTAAGTGATATTGGAAAATAAAATATTGCCATATTAAGAGGGGAAAAATAATATTCAGAATGTGATAATGGCATGATATCAATGCAGGAGACGGCCCCATAATATCTGATGGACTTTGAGCTGTGACCCCACACCTGAAAATCTTACAATGATTCTGAGTAATTAAATTTAATACCTGGACAAGACAGGACAAGACGAGGACACTGACAATATTGCTCTCCTAACAGATCATTGCTTTTTTTTGGGGCAAAAAAAAACATGGTGAACGAGGCGAACCAAGTAAAGAAAAGATTTAAAGAGAAGGATAAAAAGGTGATTGCAATTATGGACCCCCCCCCCCCCCCGTGGTCAACCTAGAGAAATTGAGGGAAAACATAATGACCGACATGTTTATGATGATAATCAAATATCAGTTCGAATTTAAATATGATTAATTAACTCTTGTTTTAGTTAAATTTAAAAGCTTAATGGTTTTAGAGTGTATTTATTTTTTTATTGTTTTTAGTTCATCGTTATTTCTTCAGGAATCTGTACTACAAATGTATTGGTTCTCAAGGAAACTGATAACACAAATTACAGTAATACCCAATATACAGAAAAATAAATTATGGTACATAAATTACATAACAATTTATACATGGATATGTGCTATGTAGACCTCCTATGCTACATATATAATACAAATAAACTGAGCATGTTGAAGATGTAGAGGTAAAACACCCAAAAACCAAACACCAGAACACACCACATACCTCCCCGCACATACAAATGTCCCACATGCACACTAACCCACAATGCAGGCATGTACACCTACACACCCCCACATCTGCATTAACCAATCCACACACACATTCATATTACCACTCACCACCATAAAAGATGAAACAGAATATTCATGGGGTTTATGGCACTTTGAAAAGTAACACAAAATCAGGAATCTAATTTACTTCGTGTGCCTTTTGGTAGATTGATTCCAGAGTACAGCTGCGCTGTACTGGAATGTTCTTGTACCAGCTGTGTTAATCCATGATGGAATGATCAACATTTTCTGAGCCTGGACTACGGGAGTGCCTTTAGAATGTGTTGCACTGGTAAAAGTAAAACAAGGGGAGATATAATCAGGGCAAAATCTTAAGGCATTAAAAGTTAAAAATTAAGTCTGATAATTCATCTTCTACTCAGATTAGTCCAACCAAGGTCTTTCATCATTTGTCCACCGAGGTTCGAATGTCTGCAGACAAAAGGACACGGGCAAGTCTGTTTTGCAAAATTGGAGATTCTTATGGTGGCCCCGTATCAGTAGTGAATTGACAACAGAACGCAGTATGTCAAAATGAGGAAAGACCAAGGCTTTGGCAAGGATATACTGTAGTATGAGGAAGTAATGCTTAATCTGCCTGAATTACACCAATTCGCTTGGAAACAATTTGAACAAACATGAGTCGGGATGATTGCTCCACTATAAATACGGATCAAAAAGAACACCCAAATACTGTAGAATTGACTTCTTTCAATAGAAACATTTCTCATACATTACGGAAATATTTTTATTATTATTTAGTGGTCTGTTGATTTCCAAACAAAACAACTGATAAAAAAGGACAAAAACAGCAGTATTCAAAGATATGAATCTCCATTCAATTACGTGTTGTAGCAAGTGTCCGTACAGACAGTAATGACTAAAATATCCGATTTTGTCTCTATTAGGCTGCTTTTGGTCGTATCACTTGTAGGGTATGTTAGGACACCTAAGCTTGTTACAGATATGCACATTTTTGATGATTTTTTTATTTTCTGATTTAGCAAATCACTGATAGTGCCTTTAATGCGTGAAGTTTTGCTTGAAACTAGATAGATGAAACATTCCTTCTTCCGATTTCCGGAAGCACAAGGATTCCTTTACAGTGGAAGCGAAATAGGCCATGCACAAAAAATCTAATTTTCATCTCCCAATCCAAACCTTTAGATACTCCAGTTTGGTTGTGTACCCCATCCGTCTCTTTAATTTCTAACATTGACGTAAGTGTACAATTGCCCAGGGCCATCCCACACTCATTAGGGAACTAGCCGGTAACAAATTGAGTAGTGTATATGGCCACGGAGGTATGTTGTTTTGCAATTTAAGGAAATAGACAGTTCTGTGAATTGTCCTCGTGGCAGGCGAGTTTTTAAAACACAGCAAAATCTCTCGTGGTTTGTGCCTGTGAGATAGTCATTTACCGTATCCTCGCAGCACAACGTAACAAAATAACACTTTGTAATAAACTGAATGGCAGAGACTGTTTCCTCCTGCCCGCTGATGATATACGGCAAATCTTGCGGTGATATATGAATGATATGGTTATTGCCAGCAGGGATTTGTTGTTGGTCGTTGTTTGTTTCGTCTTGGGAACGTATCTAATAATATTTTGTTTGTTTGCTTGCTGGTACACATTACAATGGTGGCGCTAGTTAACGGCGCTTGGTTTGGCTCACGCTTTAAGCTACAATAAGCTCATCTACCAGAGACACAGTTCAATGAACTATGTGACGTGTACCTGTATTAAAGGGGCACTGTGAGAACCTTGGCCTCTTCCCCATCATGACTTGCGCTTGCCCCGTCAAACTTAAGATTTTAGTATGGACACTTCTCATATTCCATTGGCAAATTTACTGAATTATTATAGTCTTAGAAAAAAATCCAGGAAAATATTTTAAAGAGGATAACAGTGTATTACAATACATAAACACCAGGCGGTGGCGGCCAAGCTTCATTCATAGCGCAAAACTGCCGAACGAGTCATTGGACGAGCCTGAACAGTGACCGGAATTTGAAGTCACTGTACGCGTTTATAAATAGATCAGTGAGTGGCGAGTGGGAATTCCCATACGGAGCCGCGACCATCTAAATTGCCTTGCTTTAGTCGGTGGTGCATAATTGTGCTGCAAAACTATCATCAAATCGTTTTTAAAGACCGGACATGAGAGGATTGCTACATGCAGGTCAACGAATCATATTCCACGGTGGTGCATGGGCTACCTGGTACCGGGCCTGGTAGATGGTCCGCAGCTATAAATAGCAGTGACCCTTCGATTGAACATGAGGTCAAACGAGCCTCGTTCAAAATGGATCCCGTTTGTACCGTTATTCATACAAAAAAAATACTAACAATGGAGTTGATTCTTCAACTCCAACGGATTTTGAATGGAAAAATATTGATAATAAACATATTTTCGACTTTAGAATATTTGTAAAGTTTTCGTGATTACGTGCTAAACCTATGGGAACGGCAAAAACGACGCTATCTTGGCCGGCCCCCCCTGATAAACACTTTCTTCTTCAATCATTAGTGTTAAAATGGTCCAATTGGGTAGCCATTAGGATTAAACTATATCAGGCTGTCATTTGTGTTAAAATGGTTCAGTTGGGTAGACAGAGGTTTGAACTTGGGATGTGCAATTGTGCATATTTCATGGAACCAATTATCAGCACCAATAATAATGGTGGGTAATTGACAACCTTGTCCCTTCACTTTACCCTATTAAAATTGAGATTTTGGTATCAGAAGAAAGTTCTTATTTTTCTCAGTAAAATGTAAGGTCCAGGAAGTATTTTTGGTGATGTGCTTCTATATGAGGGCAAAAACAACATGTATATGAAAAATTGGACCCTGATTGTATCACCCACCTTTAATCTTGTTCTAACATCTTCCAAGTGCCACGATTGTTTTCCCACTGGAAGCAGTGTCTATGGAATGTGCAGAATATGCAATACTATGGTGTACTTGATTCCATATTATTCAAAGTAGGGTGATGAGCTGTTTCTAATAAGTAAATATTAATTAGCTTGTAGAAATTTTGATTTTTTAAGTTCTCCACAATGAAAAAATGTCCCGCTGGGATGTGCGAAAGTCCCCACTAAAGTATGTTGACTGATTACATGCTCACACATATGCACACATGTGTGCACACATACACAGGTTAGTAGCAGAAGCAGCAGCAGATACTCACACTCATGCACGCACACATACACACACAAACACACACCCACACACACACACATACACAAAGGCACTACTAGAGACCCCTGTATATGCTGGTCTGTTGCTATGTGTAAGTGGTAAATAAATAAATAAAAGTTTAAAGTACCTTGAAGGCACTCAAAAATAGTATTGTAGGCATGCAAACAAAGAATTAAAAATGAGTGTTTTGGGAGATTGGGCAAGTTTTACAATTATAAATGCATTTAGGGATTATAAGAAAACATATTTCCAAGTGGATGTGCAGTTTCAGGTAATCTTTAACTTGTTCAGCCCTTTCAATATTAAATATTTTGAATAAAAAATGATACATATTTTGGTCAAAAATTTGTTATTGGCATAAAGGTTGCGTGTAAAGGAATACTTTACCAAAAAGGTAAAACTTGTTTTTGGTGGTTATAAAAAGTCACATTTGTGGAAACTATCATACTATAGTGGTCCCCTAGTGGAGGGGGGTGGTAGTACCATATCTGATTACTTGAATTATAGCTTTAGAGTAAAAGATATGAAGATATAGTTTATCATTCAGTGCATGCTGTAGTCTTGTAGCACTTTCCAATCAGAAAAGTGGGAGGGCAATATACAATGGAGTACTGGAAAGCTTTTAGCAACACAAGTGTTATCTTTTAAATGTAAGTAGTTCAGAAAGAGGAGTCATGGTTATATCTGAAGGTAATAAAAACTAAAAATAGACTAAAATATTGCATATTATGGCCTCAATGTTAGGTCAGAGCATTTGTAAGTAAACAGATGTTTCCTTGACCGAGACTATAGTCAGCATGGCCAATGTCAAAATAGAAATGCCACCATAACAGAATGGGCCAATTTTGGGGATATTTTAGGGAGAACAAATTTGAGGGTTTAGGGCAAAAAGGCCCCATATTCAATAGCTGCCAGGTATTAGATTTGGCAGGTATAATACTTAATAACAACGCAACTGATAAATGGCAGCTATTGCGGATGGGGCCTTGTAGTAAACCCTTGAAATCAGGCCCAAATGGCATGTTGGATGTGAGTTCTGGAGAGCCCTTTCACAAGATCTTAAAGAATTCTTTAAGTTCATGGTTTGGTAGGTATTGTCAGGAAAGCTCGTTTCTAAAGTTTTAGTTGATTCTGATGGTTCATTTTGGTAATATGAACAAATGCTTGTTTCACAGTGTCCCGAAGGTTGTGTTGAAATTTCAAAAATTACAATCTTTAAAATTTTTGGCAGAGAAGATCAAATCTACTCCTAAGATAGGTACACTTTAATTACTTAAAGGCAAGAGATGTAACTTTCCAGAAATTTCCGGATTTGTGGCCATTAATAAAAAAAAATCAGAAATGTAAAAAAAATCCATTTTTTTTTCAATTTCTGAGATCAAAGTGTTAATGATAAAGTTAAATCTGCATCAAAAACCAAGTGTTAAGTACCAATTTATTTTAGAGAAGGGGTCTTGTGCCCTAAAATCGCACAAGAAATATGTTCCTGGAACTTCACCGGATGCTATGTTAAATTTGGCCTTGCTGTCGGCTCAAATTTGTGATTTTCAGGAATTGGGACTACTCCAATGTTACATCTCTGTTAGGCCGATAGCTCAAATGGTATAAAATCTCAAGGTGGGGGTCAGAATGAGGCTGTGGATTCTCAGTTTGGGTATTTCATATGGATTCCCTTTGAGACGTAATCTGTTCCTGTATGCCACTTGCTGTAAATTTGGTACCAGTAAGGCTAAACATAAGAATTTACTTAAAGTGGGGCAGTCAGACTGATGCTCTGTTACTTTCACATATCTGGTTGCATTCATGGTTCCAGTGAAAACTTGCAGCCAGGCGTGCTTTTGTTGGAAAATGTCAAAGGTAGGTTTTATTTTAACTAAGCGAGGCCGCGTCCAATTGCACAATTTCTCCAGGTGATGGAAAGATGCATATCAAGTTTTCCAAGGTAAATTTATGTTGAAGGGGGACACTTCCCATGGGTATAGCTCTATACTTGATGTTTTAGGGGTTTCTGACACCAAGGGAGATGATCCATTGTTAATTGGAAATGTGTAGACCAGGGTGTGGGAGGGGAGGGAATGACCGTAAATGGCAGTACGGGTTAAGACCAGGGGCGGCGTCAGGGTAAAATCATAGGAGGGGTGAAATGTCATGGGGGGAACATTACAAAATTAATTCATATAGGTTAAAAAAACCCTAATTTTTATTCAATTTTGAAACTGGGGGGGGGAGCTGCCCCCTGCCACCCCCTGGCACCACCCCTGGTTAAGACCCCTTTTCACATCTTTTCTATACTTTGTTTCAACTTAGGTTGTGCAACCTTGAAATATGCGGTCCTTCAAATCACAGCGTAATATGCACAAAAGTGCCACAATCAAAATGATAACCTCCTGAGGTCTACCAGTCGATCTTATTTGTTGTACATATGGTTTTGTGATATATTTAGAGAATAAAAGATAGGATTTGTTGTTTTGCCTATCTAATATCGTGTCATATGGCAGTCCAATATTTTGAGTAGTGGATGCCGGCGCAGCCGGTATCCACTACGATAAAAATATTGGACTGCCCATCCAATATGACACGATATTAGATAGGCAAAACAACAAATCCTATCTTTTATTCTCATTCTTATTTAGTTTTGGTTGTTTTAATCACCGAAAATATTTTTTTATTAATAATAGTAGTTAGAAAGGCAAAAATATTCCCCTGCTGTCAAAAACGAACCAACCCGTACTAGCTGCGTGCACTGCGTAACCTTTTACACACGCGCGTAAACACTTGCACGACGACGCACTATCTAATATCGTCTCATATAAGATAGGCAACAACCAATGATATTGCGTGTTTGCTTACTAAACCCCGCCCACTGAATAAGAATTAACCAATCAAAGACATGGTAAGAAAAGACAGATACAAATATAATATAGAAGATCTGTTTTGATTGGTTAGTCTGAGGTTGTATGATGTTATATCATGTAACTAGCTAATCAGAGATGGTATAAAAAAAGGTAGTATACGTCATGGGATTAAACGCTCCCTTAATATGCAGAGATGCTTTATCAAGGTTGCAAGTGAAGTAGAGGTCCAACTCCTAAATTTTTAGTGTAGCTCCTTGAGTCCTTAGCCAAAAGCCTAAATTTATTTTTTTAGCATATGACCAAACCTGTAGGCCTAATATTACCCAAACTTGACTTTCCCAAATCCATAAATTTTGGTCAAATTTTCAGTTCTGAGGACCATTTTTGCTCCAGTAAAAAAACAGCTTCCAGTTCTCCATTCCAAGTTATGCACTTTGTCCTGCATGCCCCTATCCAAACCTAAGCTGAATGCTAACTGCTCAAATTATTCAAAATTTCAACTTGTTTGAGGTAAGTCATGGTGAGGCTGTGGATTATGAAATGTCCCTTTAAGTGAAATGTGAATAAATAATTGCCAGAAATTTTTTTTTTTTTTTTTTTTTTCACATCTTTTCTATACTTTGTTTCAACTTAGGTTGTGCAACCTTGAAATATGCGGTCCTTCAAATCACAGCGTAATATGCACAAAAGTGCCACAATCAAAATGATAACCTCCTGAGGTCTACCAGTCGATCTTATTTGTTGTACATATGGTTTTGTGATATATTTAACCAATCAAAGACATGGTAAGAAAAGACAGATACAAATATAATATAGAAGACCTGTTTTGATTGGTTAGTCTGAGGTTGTATGATGTTATATCATGTAACTAGCTAATCAGAGATGGTATAAAAAAAGGTAGTATACGTCATGGGGTTAAACGCTCCCTTAATATGCAGAGATGCTTTATCAATGTTGCAAGTGAAGTAGAGGTCCAACTCCTAAATTTTAAGTGTAGCTCCTTGAGTCCTTAGCCAAAAGCCTAAATTTATTTTTTTAGCATATGACCAAACCTGTAGGCCTAATATTACCCAAACTTGACTTTCCCAAATCCATAAATTTTGGTCAAATTTTCAGTTCTGAGGACCATTTTTGCTCCAGTAAAAAAACAGCTTCCAGTTCTCCATTCCAAGTTATGCACTTTGTCCTGCATGCCCCTATCCAAACCTAAGCTGAATGCTAACTGCTCAAATTATTCAAAATTTCAACTTGTTTGAGGTAAGTCATGGTGAGGCTGTGGATTATGAAATGTCCCTTTAAGTGAAATGTGAATAAATAATTGCCAGAAAGGTTGTCTTTGAGTGAGAGGCTAGCTTTGTCTCATTTTTCAGTAACATAGATTGAAAGTTGATAGTTTTAGAGACAACATGTTTAGAGACAAGTTAGTCTTGTATACTTGGAATATAATAAGTAGAATCTTGCCTGTGACTGTGAGGCTGGAGCTTAAAACTACCTATAAATTTAATGCTTCATCATGTTGCCTACATTTTTTTTATGGTTTTGAGTATTATCTAACATGATAAACTGCCCTGTTTCCCTCCATCATGACCACAGATCAATCAGCCAAACAGCTCGAGCAAGCACAGGTTTTTCGTTTCAATTTCCTGTCTGCAAAAATTCACTTGCACTTTTCAAACTGGGGTTCTTAAAACCCCTGCTAAACTAGAATATAGAAACACTAAAAGTCTTGACATTTTTCCACGTACTCTAGTCTCAAATCCTTCAGAATAGACTTTATCTCTGATCTCATAAAGCATCTTATGCTATACAACGGAACATAATGCAACCATTTACTAAATTATTTCCAGCTTGTTAAGCAGATTGCCATAAACATACCAGAATTTTATGTCGGCAATATTTTTCCTGTCTGTGCTTAGCATTTTTTTCCCTCAAAATTTTAACACAAAACGAGGTTGAAATGTGATGCTGGTGTTAGTAGATTAGTTCAGCTTGATATACAGCCGTGGCGAGCAATCCGCTTGACAGACTGGGCTTAGACGGATAATAGATGTAACATCAAGATGTGTATTTGGAACTATCGGAGCACTGAGTGCCAGTGAAGATCAGGCTTGATTAAGCAAGGAAAGCAAAGGTCTTAACAAGTAATGTACTTTGTGGAGATTTTTCATTTATTTATGTGATCGTTGAGGTTTGTGTGTAGGTGTGAATCGAGTGAAGCGTGTTGCGATCGGTTGTCGTGCATGCACTGGATTGGTGGAGTATATACGGATGAGATAAGGTGTTTTGCTGTGCTAATTAGAATGTGCCAGGTTGTGAGATGAACTTGATATGCTTCCAATTATATCCACTATGTGGTTGGTTGGAATAGTTTAACACTTTGCTTATAGCACAAACCAGCAAGCTATAGGCTAGGTGGACAGAGTTTTCACCATTTTTGTGTTGTGTGCAAGAGGGCACATAGGGATTGCTTTGGTAGTGTGTCTGTCGGTCTGTGTGTCTATGAACAAGCACCTTTAACTTGCTTTAAAAGCAGATTGTGAACCCATGTCCACACCAGAACGACTTAGGAATTTTGCTCCTTCTGGCTCAAATTCCTTGGTATGCTTCTGGTACCTCCCCACATGCTCCCCTCCTCCACGCCCCTCCTACCATCCCTGTCATTCCATCCCCCAATCAAAATTGTAAGAAAGCCATCACTCTATTGTAAAGTGTTTCAAAGCCACCTTTTAGCTAGACTCATGCATAACCAGCAAGAGGGCTAAATGTAAAGTATACTTTCCAGCCAGTCATTACTGGCTATCTATAGTAGTAATGAGACTACTTGAGTGTATTCATGAATCCAGGCTCCTGATTTAATAGCTTCAGCAGCAAATTGGTTGTTGCCAGTAATCTATTAAATAAGAATTTGATGACAGACCTTGGGGCTTTGTACTAGAAATCAGCAAGTGGATAATTTCAATTTCTGATGGAAGCTAGGGAGGATTTGAGTAAATTGTTTCTGAAGTGGTTACCTTGGTTACCAAGAGAGAAATTGAAAAGTTGACATTTTTGGTAATGCATTATCCTGGTACCTGTAATATTAAATGCCTCATAGTAGAATTCACTTAACAGTTTGAAATTGCTCTTAAGATGTACATATGTTAATATGTTAAAAAATGAAATTGGCAACATTGTAGTATTTCTCAGAAAGAAATAATTTAATATTTTCAAGCCTGTAAACTATGATCTTTTTGTCAAGATTTTACACATTATTGACATGTTTCTTATAACAGAATTTTAGCCCCTCAGGTTAAAACATGTTGAAATTAAAATTGCAAGTAAAACATTTAAAATCTAATTGAAAAAATGCTCTTATGCATATACACATGCTCATGCACATGTGTTCCCACATGTGCATACAGATACACAAACATACACACATACACATACACATTACAAAATTTCACAAGATGCAATACTTGTTTATGACACACTTGTTTATGATGTAACACCTGTGTAAAGAAAATTCAAAATTCAGGGCTTACATGATCTAGTTGAGCTTGGCTCTTTCTACGACTGTAGATTCTGTATGGATTTGTTGAGAGATTGTGCGGTTCAGTGTATGTAACAGCCAACTCATGATCTGAAGGTTGTGGGTTCAAGCCCCACTGCAGCTAACATGTTGTGCACTTAAAGGTGGTTGTTCCGATTTATGTGTATTGTGTTCTCTACTTGATATGAGAGCCTGGCACTTGCACATACACCCCATCAAGTACCATGGGAAACAAACTTGCGGTTTTGATGGTAGACGCAATAATGCATGTTGCAAAGCCCTATTCAATACTGTGCTAATAAATTAGTGGTTAACCACTAAAACGGTAGTTTTTTGTTTATATCTTGGGAATGAAATGGATTCGAGGGCTCAAATTTCAGGACGACAATGAGAAAAATACGGCCTTTCATCTGATATCAAAATCGATACTACTTCCGGGTAAATCAGGGGGGTCCCAAAGACGATCGGAACACGCTCCTTTTTAAGCAAGGCACTTTATCTCACTTGCCTCTTCAACCCAAGAAATATTCAGGTAGCTATTACGTTGGAATATTACAATCTAATTGCTGATAGGATTATGCACTTGGCCAGCTACCAGCCTAGGTGAAGCGAAATTATTGTGATTTCCTGATGGCAGTATAATAATAATGGGCAACAGCACTGTCATCTTGTAGAAATGGGACTTAAGGCCTATAAAAATGTATGTGTATTCACAAATTATTTCAGATGGCTATCTCAAAAACCATCTCTAAACCACTGACCTAAAACCTGACTTGTTTGGTCTCATTTTAATGCAGCATGCTGATTCAGATTATAGTCACAAAAATGTATATTTGTGAATCAGCATGCAAAAAATGCATCAAAATGAGACCAAACAAGTCTGGTCTTAGGTCAGTGGTTTTGAGATGTTTTTTGATATAGCCATCTGAATAATTTGTGAAAAGAAAATGAAAAATGTTGATCTCTGAGTGACTTTAGTCACCTACAGGCTTTAGAGGTTTAACCCCAGAGAACTACATGCTGATTGGCTACAGAGAAGGCTGTTAGATTTTTTTAGCCAATCAGTACCACAGTAAAAAAGTTGTAGGACTGAATAGAATTTGGATGAAATATTTTAAAAATATTCTCATTGGTTAATCAAATGACTAAAATGTGTAATCAACCAATCGGAAAGACTGTAAGATTGTAAGAAAGGCAAAAGTGCCATGGGGTCTGTTTGCCAAACTCATGCGTAACCCTACGTTTATACTGACTCATGCGTATGTCCTACATAATAGATCTTTTTATACCAGTTACACAGTGCTTTGGATAAATTGGTCCACTCAGGCATGACATAGCTAGTATGCACATAGATTTACGACTGGGTTTCGTGAATTGACCCCAGGGAGTTAAAAACAAATCTGAGAATTGCTGATGCAAAAAGAATATTTTTTTAAAACCTGCATATCTGAAGTCTACACACATATCCATCATACTAGCATAATGTGCTTGCAAAATATTATTTGTATAGGCATAGTGATGTTTTGACTATAAATGCTTGTGCACTTTTCTCTACAAATATCATCCCTCTTAAAGTCTTTGCAGGCAGATTCATAGATTCCAGAATTTATTACACTTGTCATCATCATCCATCAACCTCGCGGCTCGCATCCAGGGAGCGCCGATAATGAAATATGTTTACGTCACAAAACGCAATCAAAATAACTCCCAACCACGATTTGTAGAAAATAACCCCAGAGGATCGCCTAGCTCTAGGAATGTTGCAAATACACGTTAAACTGTTTTTCAATTTCACTTGTTTCGATAAACCTACAATTCTATTCTGTGAAATCGTAGGATCTTTTATCATATCTGTTTGAGTCAACTTATCGATGCCTTGCGGCATGTTAATGGCAAGACAGCTGTCGTCGTTTTTAGCTGTGTGTTCGGTGTCAAGAAGGTGGAAAGGGGGGAGGGAAAGGTTTAAGCTCCGTATCAAACATCAGCCATCTCTAAACACTTTTTATACAGTCAGATATTTCTTACACTTGTCTAAAATGCTTGGCCTGAATTGCAGGGAAATTGTGTAACTCTGGATAACATTGGCTATGTAAACTTCTTTGATATAAAATATGTACAAGAAAATTCTTTGAAACAAAATATGTATGTCTATAGAATTCAGCATCTGTAGCTGTGTGTGTGTGCATGCATGTGCAATTTTGCATGTATATGTGAGCTTGCATGTATGTGCATGTGCTTGCATGTATGCGTGTGTTCATGCGTGTGTGTGTGCGCGTGTGCGTGCACATGTGTGTGTGGGGGGGTGGGGGTGGGTGAGTGGCAGGTGGGTATCGTGGTGTGTCAAGTCTGCATTTACAATCTCTGTGTTTCTACTAGTACTGTGTTTACATTGCGCCAAAAGTCAATTTGATTGGGTCTTCAGCGATTTCACTTTTTTCCCTAAGTGTAAACATGCAGTCAGAATCGAGATGACTTTAAAAAATCACATTTTTAAGTTTTTTTTAGCATAGATTCATTTTGAGTGAATTCAAATGAGTTATCATTGAGTTTGAATATTTCGTGGTACTATACAAACGATTCATGCAATTGATTTCATGTTTAACAACCGTAATGAGTGACCTGTGTGACTGTGTACTTCTGACTTAGCACCAATCAATTTTGGAATGCAAATTCAGAAATCACTTTCATTGAAAAGACCTACTACTAGAAATAATTTGTGCCAATCGTAATTCAGCTGGAAATAATGTCGAATTCAACTTGATTTCTTTCTAGTGTAAACAAGCTAAAGGCCTCATTTTCTAAGGGAGTATGTAAAGTCAGCCATTTTTGGTTAAAAATAAATTGATTTTGAGTTTTAAAATCATCTATATTACTAAAAAAACAACTTTGTTTGTGGGTTTGTTTGATCGTTTGTTTGTTTGTTTGTCCGGCTATGCGTTTCGCCATCCTTTAACATATGGATATGAATTTTGGTATGGTGGTAGAGCTCTGACGTACAAGGTTTGTGGTCACGTTTTCGAGGGGTCATTTGGGGGTCAAAGGTCATCCAGGGGTCATTATCGGGTAATTTGGTCGTGCTTTGACGTATGGATATGAGTTTTGGTATGGTGGTAGAGTTTTGCCGTACGAGTTTAGTGGTCACGTTTTCGAGGGGTCATTTGGGGGGGTCAAAGGTCACACTCGGCTAGCGGGCTCAACACTATTTTTTTACTGATCTTGGTGATTTTAAGGGTCATTAAAAAATTCCCTGATGACCGACCAACCATACTTGAAAGGTCCGTCCACCGGGCTGTTCATCTATAGAACAGGGCCCTTTTTTCCCTTTTCTTTTCTAGATTAGGTTAAGTGTTGGGGCCTGGGGTGATGATAGGGTTAATCTCAAGGCTAAAGTTGGTTGCTCAAATACCATGCAGGTGTGAAATACCAGATTTTTATTTTGAGGTGGTAATCAGCAACCAGTGGCGTAACAGGCGGGGGGGGGGGGGGGGGGGGGGGGGGAAGGGGGAGATTGCCCCCCTAACGACTTTGGCCGGGAAAAAATTTGCAAAAATCATGCTAAAACAGCCGTTTTTAGCCCTCTGACCGGGAAAAATTGGCCTTTTGACCCCCTGAAGGGAAAATTTCCCAAGACTGGGAAATTTGCCCCCTCAGAGCGGGCAGGCCCGTTACGCCACTGTCAGCAACATGGTAGGAATGCTGGTAGCTAGGGCTGAAGAAGGCTAGAGCTTTGAAGCTGCATTTAAACTGGTTATTGAAGTGAACATATGATGTAACTAGCCAATCAGACAGGCTGTATGAAACTTGAAAGGCAGGTAGTGCGCTGATATGAGTTTTTGGCCCGAAGTTATGGTCCTGGACCAGATATTTTCAACTCATCCCATAGCGGCGCAATTCATGATTATGTGTGCGTTTTATTCCGTTAATGTGTTAATTTAAGTATTACAAAAGAGCGATGTTCTGCCAGCTCAGATTGTGTGCCATGCATCTGTGGGCGCTCATCTTGTAATCCGAAAATCATGGGTTCGATCCTCACTCCAGGCGTAAAATTTTACTTCATTATTAGTTTATCTTGGAGTTAAAGATTGCAATGAAAACATCAGAGTTGGCGATTGAAGTAGAAAATAGTGAAAGGCTTCCTTATGAGATAATTTAACTGCTTATGGTCCTGGACCATAATATCGGGCCAGAAACTCACACATGCGGGTAGTGCTCATGTGTAAGTTGATATTCATATATTGTGGATACTCTTCAGTTAAACCAGGAGTATGCACAGTACCAACTTTCACTAAGTGAGAAATCTTGAGTGTGAAACCAGTCTAAGGAAAAGTCAGTGAAGTGTGGGAGTGAGTGACTAGCCTTAACTTAACCTTGACCAGTAGCAGGTGTTTGACTTAATCTCAGTACACAAAACTTAAATACTGAACTTTTTGGAAAAGAATAGTAAGTACTTGAATTTGTTAAGTATCTGTTCATGATAAGCACTCCATAATGCTTCTGTACAATGCTTACAGAGAATAGAGATATTTGCTGAGTATAACATTATTCTTGATATTGTGCACCAGTTTGAATTGAATTGTGATTACAAATGAAATTTCTAAAAATGAAAGGGTTGCTAAAAGGATAGTGCCTCGGGATAAAATATGAAAAATTGCTCAGAGCCAAATTCTATTCACGCATGCTGGTTATGACGGTGTATGTATGCTCTCAATTTCTCATTCATGTTTGCCTAGGAACAATGGCTCTTTGTTCATATTTTAGTGCTTTTCTTCAACAAAAAAGTTCTTTTGGGTATTTGAATACATTTGAAAGATATTTTCAGGTGAGATGATATATCCTTCCACAATGCATGTTGTGTTATTTTTTGTTTATTATTCATTTGATAGTCAGCCGACTTTTCAAGTAAGAAAAGGAAAGAGGTTTATTAGGCTAGTGACCTGGGAGTTCTTTCAGTGACTTTCTATTCTGAATAATCAGTCATGTGATACAATCAATGCTTTATTTTTAGTTTTAGGTTTTCATTTTTCACATCTTGTTTGAAAAAAAGTTTGTCTAATTTAACCAGACTTGGGGTTAAGGTGCAGTAGGGGTTCCTTCATATGTGGATGATGTCAAATGTCATAGACAAAGGTCAAAGGTCATCTGAGGTCATGTTCCAGACTGCAATCTTGCTAGGGGGATGATGCATGTTTACTTGCTGTATTTTTTGTGCTTGGTTTGTTGTTTGTGTCTGAATGTTTTTGTTTGCACATATGTGGTATGGGCTGCGTGGTTGCCTGAGGATCATTTCAGCCAATCCCAGATTACATTGCATTATACTTACACAATAAATGTCAATCTTAGAGAAGATTTCGGTTTTGGGAACGATTGCAATAATGCCATGGAGACCTACTTTCATGTCTATTTGCAACTGAAAAAAAAAGCCAGCCAGAGTCGGCTGTAACTGCTGGGTTCTCTTGGGTCAGTGTTGAAACAAAACTTTGTAGAAACTGTGTAAAAATGATTGGAATCGATGACATCAGTTTTATAGATTTATTTATTTTTTTGCTATTCACGTACCAGTTAAAGGTCAATTTGTTTAAATATTTGAAATTACAGTGATTTGATCTTCTCTATTATATGGATTTTAGTTCATGAAGATAACACATTCCATTCCGAAGTTTGTGCTTTTAAAGGAATGTTGAATGCATGTCTGGAAAAAGCAGGGAACTTGGGAATCATGTTCCCAGAAAAAATGTTATATGGAGGGATTTTTTTGTCCTCTAAATAAAGAATTACAGAAGGATTGAAGGGAAATTGTGCAATCTTGGAGGGAAATTTTGATTGTATTTGAATGAAATTTGCATTTTTTCAGCCCTGGTTGGTTGATTGATTGATTGATTGATTGATTGATTGATTGATTGATTGTGAGAACCTATGCAAATGTTTTGAGCAGTGAACCATTGTATGAGTAAACCATGATAATGTTGATCTTCATTTGAACAAGAATTAGCTCCCAGATAAACATTCTGTTAGCTTCATATTATCAAATCAATAAGTTAGCATATTGCTGAATTTAGTTCAGTAATTAGTGATTTCATATTTAATATTTTCCTTTGAAAATGCAGCATGACAATTCCAATCTTTATGATACAGTTTGTACCTCATGGGTCATCTCAGCATTAGATAAGTTGAATACATAGTATTTTCAGTGCATAATGCATATGATGGTTTCCATAGTAATTGATATCATAACCTCATTAACTCAATGGTATCAAGACTCCATTGTGGTGTAATTTGCATAACATGGTGCATTGTGGGATACAATAAATGTCACCTCCTCTTCTAGCATTGCTGCTTGCCCTAATTCACAGCTGATTTGGCATACATTCAAAACTCCCACTACAGACTGGTGCCACAACAGAGACGATCCAATAGAGCCACACAAGCAGCCACAATGCCAAGTCAACCTGCCCATGTTTCTATTCAGTGTGTGTAAGTTCAAGAGGACTAGCTGGTAATCGGACAAAAAGAGAGAAAACATGGTGTGTGTCCCAGCAGCTACATCAGCAACACCTAGTGAGATGACTATAGTGTTTGCCTAACATAGCGTTCAGACTTTCACAAAAGCTCCACTAACCAGGGTGCAGAGTTCGGTGACTGCATAGACTTGTATGGTGGCAAACGGACCTGTTTGTTTCTGGGTACTATTAATGGTATCTCAAATACAAGTGGTGTGGAAGGAAGTCTGTGTGATGTGAGGATTATCGAGATGAGTCCTGGGGATGAGACTAAGGTGTCGTCTTATTGGAAATGATGCACTGTAGTTTCAGTTTAGTCCTGGTATGCCAGTTGCAGTAAAGAGCTGTTTGCAGTGGTAACTTATCTCATGTCTACCGGGCCTGCCCCGTAATTGCTGATTACTAAGCAGGCTTTTAGTAAATAACACTAAGCTATCTTTAATGGCTTCGAGTCACTGTTGCTTTTACTGGGATTCAGTGTATAGGGATTTCGTCTGAGTAGCTGAGGATTGAACTATATTTTGATAGCCATGGAAAGTGAGAAATCTGCATATAGATTGGTAGATGGGGTAGATGTGGCCACTCTGCAACACAACATGAGAACAGGTTGGTAATAGTGCTCCTATAAAAATAAGGCCTAAAAATGTTTGTTTGCTCTAACGGAAGAAGAATATTATAATTGGTCAGTCAGATTTTTTTGAAGATAAACTTCATGCTACTTTACTCTAAAATGAATGCAACATGCTAATACTTTAAGTTTTCAATGAAATAGCAAAGATCTTTGATCTTTATTTTACTTGTTGTAGTTGGTTTGATTTGTTTTGATGTATTTTTGTCTTTGTGTTGGTAATTTGTTTTTAAATTTTAAATGAAAATTATGGTTTGGTTGGCATATTTTTTGTGTGCTAATTTGCATAAAACATTTGATTCGGCAGGTTTTCTAGGATCAGTCGGATTATGGCAAACTTACATTTGTTTACCTAAGGTGCAATCATTTGAGAATTTGACCATTTGTTAGTGCATTTCACTGTATGAAGGCTGGACATCATTGGAAATCTGAGAATTAGAGAAGTTAAGATGACTGAAATTTAGCTTCTGAGGCAAAAGTTTTTCCAAAAAGGGAATGTTAAGAACTATATGGTGCTTCAACTGGGACCCTGGCCTTAAAACTGATGGAGAGGCACTAAATGGGGGTCTTAAGGGCCTCACATACCCATACCACTTTCCTATGTCAGTGCCCCCTTCGGTCATGGCCATTAAAATGGGAACGCTGATAAAACTTGTTCCAACATATTATGTGCAGAAGTTGTCATAGTTTAAATTTTGGCCAAATTTGAAAGCAGACAACTCTGAAATTATTCATGAATTTTGAAAAAAATATCTTTGATTCTGATATGCAAAAGATTTTCAATCAATGATATACACAATACTGCCTACTTCCATTGTTCTTTGAAAAGAACAAAATTGGAACGCTCATTTGTAAGTGTATGAATGCAATTACGTGCGTTGAGCCCATTACGGTTTTAATGGCCGTGAGTACACTAAACTGCAGTATTAATGTGCAGCAGTTGCCTGAAGGAGAATATTTGCCAGCTTGTGCTGGCATTAAATTAAGTTACTGAATGGCTGTGCAGGGAATGTGTGGTCAAAACTGTAAACTCCCTAATTTAACTGCTTGTCAATTTGCCAGATTCCCAATATGGTGGGTTGCCAGTGTTTGCCCCAGGGGTCTATTTTAGGACCTTTGTGTTGACATCCACTTCTACCATCAATATGTTTACACCTTTGTCGGTTGAAGGTTTCATGAAAAAATGTTGAAAGCTGTACTGGATGACAGCTCACAACTACAAGTATTGAGATCTGGCATCCCCCAGGGGATTCTCAAGTTTGGTTTGGGTAGGGACATGCCTCTGAGAGTCTGGAAGTAGGAACCATATCTAGCTATATCTATACCAATTTTGCCAAAAAAGTGATCTAGAGCTATACCAGAGATGCAAATTTCAGGCCAAATTTAACCCAAATTTGCCATTTTTTCAAAATTTTGACATTTTTAGCAAATTTTGAAAATTTAGATTTTAGATTGAGAAAATTTGAGAACATTTTGAAAAAAATGACCCATTGCTATACCAAAATTGACATGAAAAAAAGAGTCATTTATGTACGGTACCAGAAGGCTGAAAATGAGACCGATATTTGTGGCACTTCCCCGTACATATGGTCATTTGTGTTGAATACCCTATGATTGAAAATCTAGGTAGCACATTAGCACATATAGACCGTCAGCCCAGAAGGTTTTGGTTAGACGAACGAGATACCAATAGCTGAATACGGGAAAATTCAGAGAAAAATATAACTTTTGAAAATATGAAAGTCTGCCGGAGACCCGTTGTTTTTTTTTTTTTTTTTTTTTTAGGACCTTTGTGTTGACATCCACTTCTACCATCAATATGTTTACACCTTTGTCGGTTGAAGGTTTCATGAAAAAATGTTGAAAGCTGTACTGGATGACAGCTCACAACTACAAGTATTGAGATCTGTCATCCCCAGGGATTCTCAGTTTTGGTTTGGTAGGGACATGCCTCCAAGAGAGTCTGGAAGTAGGAACCATATCAGCTATAGTTCTATACCAATTGTTTTTTCCAAAAAGTGAGTCTAGAGCTATACCAGAGATGCACATTTTCAGGCCAAAGTTAACCCAAATTTGCCAGTTTTTTTTTTAATTTTTTAGGTTTTTTCTTTTTTTAACAAATTTTGAAAATTTAGATTTTAAGATTGAAAAATTTGAAGAACATTTTGAAACAAATGACCCATTGCTATAACCAAATTGACATGAAAAAAGATTCCTTTATGTATGCGGTCCAGAAGGTGAAAATGGAGACGCGTATTTGTGGCACTTCCCCGTACATATGGTCATTTGTGTTGAATACCCTATGATTGAAAATCTAGGTAGCACATTAGCACATACCCCATTGAGTATTCAGTCGAAATGAGTTTTAAAAGTGTTATTTTCCTCCCTCTGTGTTTTTTCATGAATAATACATTATCCAGCTCACTGCATGAAGATACAGGGGCTAATGAATTACGGTGAAATTTGTAATTGTGTGCTAGAAGGTGTGAACATACTTGTAAAGGGCCATTGCATTTTCAAGCGTTAAAATTTAATTTTGAATTATTAACTGAATAATTTAGAACTATGGACGATTTTGATACAAAAATGTTTTTACTGGTGAATTTGGGTAGAAATATTCATTTTCAAGTATTCAAACGCGTGTTAGCAGACTTGGCATTTCGCAATCTAATTTGTTGAGGTCAACTAGAGTAAAGATAGTCCTCAGAAATGCAATTCCAAAGTTTTGATATAAAAATTGGATCGATTAGCCCAAATTAAATTGGTCGCGCTATGGATGTTACCAAAATATTGGACAGACCGGCCGTCGAGCCCATATTTTAAAACTCATAGCGAGACCATTAAAAATTGGGTGTAAAAAATTTAAAAAACAATTTTATCATTATCATCGTAGGATCCGACCGATTTTTCACACACTTGGACTCCCTCAAACTGATAATGAGTAAATCAGATTTTTGTTTCAATGAGTGAAATGTATGTTGTAAGAATACCAGTGCCATAAGATACTGCGTATAACAAAATTCTGGATCCAGAATTTTATAGCAAAGGACTTCGGTTTGAGCTAAGCTATTTCACACAGTGATTATTATATGGACAAGCTTTTTTTTTTTTTTTTTTTTTTTTTTTTTTTTTTTTTCAAAAAAAAAAAAAAAAAACTGGCTACAGGTCTGGGTGTCATTGTAGACCTTGGGATTGCCTGACCAGTGAGGCATTTTCCCTGACCCTGCACTTGTAAAAAAGGTGCTAATTAGGGCTTAGCTGAGGGGCCTGTAAATTTCATCCTACATGCACCAATAGCAAAATATTTTACCCTGACCCAAAACTATCTATTGCAAACACAACAGGACAAAGGCATTTGAAGATAATTTCAAGACTTCCCTCTGTCCACAAAATAACCCGGCCAACCATAGAATTCAGTGTTGTTCCAACCAATGCTGTTACATAAATAGGAAGTCAGTAATAATAGCATAGAGGAAGCTTGTATGTGGACAGAATCTGGCCCCAGGATATGGGGTTTGTTTATGTATCAACCTATAGGTTAGGTTGGTGCATGAGTCAGGCTGGGGCAGTGCTGAGATCAGTAAGGCAGTTGTGGGGATATTATTGAGTTGTGTTTATACGCATGTCTTTTGAAATGCTGGATAAGTTTGCTGGAAGATATTGCTGAGATTTAAAACTGCTTAATGTGTGACTTGAGAGATATCACTGGGATTTATTTCTGGAAGCCTTTATGTGTGATCTGAGAAATGGCAGAAGTCAAGGTATAGTTTCTTGCTATGTTTATGGATGTGTGGTGTTGAGAGTCAATTTCTTATGCAGAATGAAAAGTGGAAAATTGTTATTGCTCTAGCATAATGAAGAAACTTGGTGATTTTCCACTGATCATTAGGTCTATATTTAGTATCGGCAGAATTCTGAGTGTTTCATATTTAGCATATCAAATAGGTGGCAAACTTTCAGATACTTTGAAAAATACCATATGTGTGTAAGTGTTGCCATTGTTGGTATCATTTTGTGGAATTTAATAAATTAGTATTGACTTTGGCAAACTTCTAGGAGATAATATGGTTATCACAAGAAAGTTAAAAATTATTTTTAATTTCATGCAAACATCGCTCAAAACTGGCACAATAACATTAATAATCTGAATAAGGTGTCAAGCCTTCACAACTCTGCTCATTTTGATTATTATGATTTTGTTTAAGTGTAATTGTTCAAAAAATTATATGTAAGAGAGTCATCAGGCCAGCCTTTTAATCATTTCTGATGGTTTGGGGGGGGGGGGGGGGAGATAATTCAGCCAATATTTTGATACTGGCTGCTGATACTGGCTGAAGACATATATGGCGTTTACACTGGACAAAAGTCGTTATCGAATTCACTTTTTTTTCAATGACAACTAAGGATTAGCATAAATTAATTTGTGTCGTAGTTGTTTACACTTACACCGATTTTGAATTCGCATTCAGAAAAACGAATTACGTGTTTGCTTGGTGATACACCGTAGTGTACGGCCTCGAATCAGGCGTCCCGCTCGGTAAACTTGAAATCGATTACGACTTTCGTTTACACTCACAAAAGTCGTAATACAATTACGACTTATTCGAATTCACCTCAAATGAATGATAAAGTCATCATTGAAATTCGGCTATTTGAATTGCGTCCTAATTATGACTGTACCTGTTTACACTTATCATGAAAACGAATTCGATTACGACCTAAGTGAATTCGATGACAACTTTTGCCCAGTGTAAACGCCCTAATAATTTTAATCCTCTATCAGGTAGGCCTATATACTGCCTTTTAGCCACCTTTTTGCTTTAAAAGAAGCAACCATTAGATGCCAAGTTTTGTGGGGTAGGCCAGACACTGTTAATTGGTGATGTGATTAAATATAACATTCGTATGGGAATGGGATAAAGGGCAATATATTATTTTTGTTTAAATTATTTGTTTATTCTTCCCAATTCAATGTTTGGTATTCCCATTTTGTATTTTTTTACATTTGTTGCCGACCTTGCCGATTTATTTGTAAAAAAAAATGGTTTGTCTCAGAGTTCCCTCCGTCATTAGTAGAAATGTCCAGCATTAATTTTTCTACACCTTTGAATATTTGTTAATATATTTTTTTTGTTAATCCTACAAAAGAGTCACCTACCAGTTGAATTCTCAAACGAATAATCAGCTGGGCAAATTGCAGACTGCTAGAATGGTTTTGTACCAAAGCACCAGAAACAGCACACTCTGAGGAGATATTTTGGTGTAAATTGCTCAAGGCAAAAGCAGTGCATGCATGCAGAGAAAAAAATTGGAAAGTCTTAGACTTAATCAGGAGGTTGATGAATTTGACAGTGTCACGGTAGTATTTACAGTTAAATTTAACAAGGAATGGATTGATTTGCCTGGACATTGATTGCAGGAAATGAATTGCACACCAGCATTCAATCATTGTGTCTGTCCATTTGTGCTCAAAGCCCCAAATGGGCTTAGGAAATTGCTTTTGGATACCCTGGCCACTTAGATTTTCACCTCCTCAAGAAGTTTTTGGTTAGTCGGCCCAAGCAGCAGTTCTATTCCAGTCGCTTAATTGGAGTCTTAAGTGAGATTGACTCATTATTAGCGATGTGAGCAACAGAATCGGCAAAAGTGAAGCATTTAAAATGTGGCGGTGTCTTTTCTGGCTGCTGTGATGTGGGCTGGTTGAGTCATTGTATTGAGATAGCTCTACTCAATCAGTCGGGTTAAGCCCCTGGGGGTCATTGTACTATTTTAGGTTGATTCAATCATAAGTACTGGGAGCAAATGATGCGCACTACATGTGGAACACAAAGAAATTTATGCGGGTGTGAAACTTTAAAAGACCCACTTACTTTGACAGATTTGTAAAAAACAATTCAGCAAAGGAAATGAATGAGCTTAAAAATAAAAGCATTTTTCACACTCCTCAAAACATGGACCTGTGGAAGTTGGGTTAACAATAATTTTGTCCGCTCTGCAATTCATAAAGAAGCTTTTAGAGATTGCAGAAGATATGTTCGGGGTCAATTGTCTAAAAAGTGAGACGTTCATTCTGGCTAAAATACATCAGCAAAATTGGGGTAGAATAAAATCTGTGTATATGAAACTCTGGTTACAAAGTTAGTTAACATAAATGGTTTTATATAATATGATGAGTAAGCAAACGTTCAGTCCAAGCAGGAATCTTAATTCGGTGATATTTCAATGTTTTTGCTGGATAACTGAATTGTGAAAGCTTTCTACTTTCCAAAGGTTCACATCAATATGGGCTTTTCCAATAATCTAATATTAAATAATAAGCCCATGTTTATCTGTCGTCTTTGTTCCCGGCTGCGGTCCTCCGCCCTTTTTCTCAGAGGTCAGGGGTCGTAACGTCATAAACTTGGGGTGGGGGTGTAAGCTTGGGCGGACCAGATCAAGTTCGATTGTTAAGTGGATACGCGCCCCACAATCCGGGTAATTGCGGAAAAACGTTTTTTCAAACAATAGTTGCTTTAAAAAGTCCAGGTAATCGTGAAACCCGTGGACCGCTAGTATTTTTTATTCTTAATCCCACTTTTTTCATTCATTCTGTTTTTCAATCCTTCATCTGTTATTCATCATTCATTCATTCAGGCATTCCGTTCATCATTTATTCATTGGTTTATTCACTCACCTCCGCACCACTCACTCACTTCAGTTGTTTGTCACTTTCATTCGTTCATTCCAAACATCTAATTTGCCAATTCTTTGTTTCTTTCCAATTCCCGGGCTCTAGCCAGGGGGTTGTGAGAAAAAGGTCCTAGAGTCCACCAGCCTACATTCGTCTGAGAAAAGTTAGCCAAGGGATGTGTATGTTTTACTCTTTTTAGCATTATAACAGAGTAAATTCTGCCCCAACTCTAGTACTACTACCAATATTTATAGGAGGTGGTCTCTGTAATGTTACAAACATGAACAGACTAAGATGACATCACACTGGCTCATAGGGCTGGTATCGACAAGGGCTTTGCGACAATGCACTTCTCCTTGCATGGCGACAACCATGGAAATTTGTCCGACAATAAATATTCATGGAGGCCTTAGCAACTTTTGTAACCAGCCTATTCCAGCAATCAATAATTGTAATTCCAGCTGCCTATTGACTTTATGAAATCTTGAATTTAACCATAACTTTTCTACTCTCACACCCAATAACCTGTTTCAATAAGGAATTCTTCGCAAGCTGTAAAAATAGTTTTTGTTGAAAATATCATTAATAAATAGCCCCAATGACCTCCAGAAGTTGGTCCCCCAACAATTTTTGCGTAGAAATGTTCAACTAAGTTCACCAACCTCCCAATGGGCCGGCTAGCAAGTGTGGAGTTGAACTATGTCAAAGTGAGTTATTGTGTGTTGCCTACAATGCTCATCTAAACCTTTGTGGCTATAAAGTATAATAAAACAAATTGAGAATTGGCATTCAAAAGATTTATTGTCGACAATTGTCGCATCGGGGTTTTAGGATTTACCACAGTTCGACCAAGAATCACAACCGATACCACTCTACTTGTCAAATAGGTCAACTGTTTCCGTTTCCTTGTGGCTCATCAGTAGAATGAATTTTCTCTCTTCAACAACATGTAACCAGATATGTAGGCTGTAGGATTCCTCATGGCAGGTCAGAATTCGTCCGGTGATGGGCACCCCCTTCCCAGTTGCTTTCGGTGGTACAGTACTGTTGCGGGCAGGGCTTTTCTCTGAAACATTTCAAACTTGCTGCCATCTGGTACTAGTGGCGGATGTGGATTACTGTGTTAGCGTGTGATGCGGCAATTAATTACAGTACATGTTACAATACTACTTCTTATCATAGAGTAACATTTAAGGGATTCCATCACTATGCATACCACACAGAGTTGACTCCTGGTTACATCACAGTGGTGGACGGGTGAGTGTAGAATTCTGTGTTTGCATGGTTTGTTCTCAAAAGAATTTGTTGTTATAACGTCTCTGTATGTACTTCACCAAATTCATTGTGACATTGGCGTGTGGTGAGGTCAAGTTACCAATATGCAGAATTTAAATTTGTTGTGCTTGCTTTATTTGTGCAATTCAACAGCTTCTTGCAAATACAAAATAAGCATGAATTTATTTTCTTTGTGAATAGGTGCGGTTATGAAGCTCAAGTCCATGAAAATTGTGAAACAATTTCAATCGGCAAAGCCTGAATAATTGTATAAACTTCCTACATTTATCCATTTTTCAATCTGTAAGTAGACATGCTTCCATACAGAGAAAATTATTGTTACAGCATTTATTTAGATGTGCAGTAGTTATTGTCATACTATCTGGGGTGCATTTATTCTATTCTGTCCCATGAAGTGATTTAAAAAGTTGAACTTTCTGACCAACCGACTCCATCCCAAAATAAGTGGTGGAAGACAGCCAAACATGTTTGTTGTTTTGGACCTTATTTGTGGGAGGAAATTGCAAAAATTTGTCCCTTGTTCATATTATTTTTGTCAGTTTTGTAAATGTGATTATGAAACATAACTTTTGTCAGACATCCAAATATATTTATACTATGTTAACCTTAACAAAATAAATAAATATTTAAAAAATCAAAGTTTTGTTTGACTTTCGCAGTGAAATGCAGCCTATTTCTAAATCCTGGATACCCCATCCATATTTATTTACTTGCAACTGGGTAAAAATAAACGGCCTTCAAAGTGTATTTGATTTTGGTCAAAAGTAAATACATCACACATTCCCTAAGCTGTGAAATCCCTAGTTTAGATGAGTTGACAGGAATGCTCATTGAATTCAACCCTAAAGCTAGGTAGTCAGTACCCCATCAAAACAGCTACCGCGCAAGTCATACGTCCTGGTGTAACCCAACTGAGCATCTAGCCACTTGAAATAACAATCCACGTGAACTTGACCTCGGGTTGAATTCACAATTCTTGGATTTGAATTCCTCTGTACTTATGTGCCTGGCAGTGTTTTCTGAAATCGAGGGTTAGAGGGCAAAAAAGGGCCCCTCTGCAAGAGTGCCACTGTAGATTTGGCCAGGTCTAAAAACACTTATATAACTCACTGACAAATGGCAGCTATTGCAGATGGGCCTTCTGCACTAACCCTCGAAATGCTTTCTTGGCAGGTTTCTTCTTTTCCTCTTCCAATCGTGATGCGATGGACTAATATGATTCGTGTGGGTGTACCCGAATATTCTTTGTTCTTTCAAAAAAAGTAATCCTGTGACCCATATCAGACACTATTTGTGACTACATTGAATGTCTGGACTGTATACCTCAATGCAGTTGCATCCAAACGAAAAAATTTGATGATTTTGATTCCATATTTGTCAAAATAATTGTTTTACGACCAGGGAGTAGATCACTTGGTATACTGTGGGAATGTCTCTGCATAATGTCATCTCAATACAGGAATACAAGGGAAACATAGACCTTCACATGGGGTTCATGGTGAAGTACCCAAGCTTGGTGGAGAACGTACAGTAAAATGCCTGAAACACTGTGGTTCTGAGTGCTGTAAAAGTGAAAATATTCACGCTACAATTTAATTTGTCGCACCTTTTGTGCAGTCGTTCTGAGCAAACACAAATGAAGAAACACGAAAATGTTGATTTTTGTGTAAGTTTCAGTAAGATAGCTGGAAAAGGCAAATTTAAAAACAGTGAAAATCGCTGAAAATTGCAGAAGTGCGAAAATTACACACGCGCAAATTACCAAGCTTTTACAGTATTCAAACATGGCTCAAATGCTCATCAAATACGCACTGATCTCGTACAATGATTGGCTCACACAACAGTAACTCTTTATTAGATTGTGGAAGTCCACCGTCAGACAATCTTGGTAATGGCGCCAACACAATAGCATTCAGATCCCGACACCTCTTTATCATCAAGTTGTATCTTGGTTTGCCCGTTTTGGGGACATGTCATCCCACATAAGCACACTTCAAATACATTGAGCTCAATGAATTTGCTTGATTGTGTACTCGTTATGTCGCTTATTTATTATGCCACATTTCAGTGGAAAAACATTTTGTGTTAAGACTTGCTCGTAACCCCCTGAGTCTACCCTAAACCGGCCAGATTTTGATTGGTTTATAAATTGGTTATATGATATATAGTTTAGCCATCAGAGACATGCTAAGAAAAAAACCTCAAAGGTTTGTATAGACCATATGGAAGGTCTATTTTGATTGGTTAGCTCAGAGGTAACAGCATGCATATTCAGTAAAGGAGCCAATCAGAGATACTGTACAAAGGTGGTAGACCTCAGGGGTGAACCCTCCTGCTTTCGTGGGGCTCTTGTGGATCCCAATGTGGCCAGCACATACAGAAACCCGGGTAACCGTCCTTGTATACAGATCAATGGTCCAAGAGGACCCCAACAAACAACACCAGCATCTAAAGAAAACGACTAAAAAAAGGGAAACTAGGGGGGGGGGGTTAAGAGGAAAAAGAGGAAACAGAGGGCTAATATTGCAAGAGAAAAGCACCAGAGACGAGCAACACCAGACACGCGGCGGACGGTGGAGGAAGAAATAAAAGAGTACAATGATGGTCTCGCGGGGGGAATCGGGGGGCGACGCCAGACACGGGAGGCGAAAAAGAAAACGAGAAGAACCCGATTGAAACATCCTAGGGAGAAGAAGAAAGCGCGAGGGTGAATGCAGGGCGGGCAAGGGGGGGGGGGACGGGGAAAGTCGGAACCGAGGGGGAAAAAGAAGCTATAGGGTTGCGAATCAGAGACAGGGAAAGGGCCTAGTAAGAACAAAGAAACGCGGAGAAGAGAAGGGTCCCGCCGGTGAAAAAAAAGGGGCAAAGGAGGCAGTCTCAACGAGGTGGAGAAAGGGAAAAGACCCAGCCGTAAAAAGAAATAAAAAGACGGAAAGAAAGAGAAAAATGGGACAGAGAGGGAAAACGAGAAAACCAGGACTGCCGATACCCCCCTCGCTCCGCCGGGTCCGCCCCGCCCCGGCCCGCAGTCTCGTAGAAGCCGGAGACATGTCGAAGGGGCTATGATGGACAGAAAATGCCCCCCCCGCCCCCCTAACCCACCAGCGCGTCACCCGAACACTGGGGAGGGAGGGGCGTCTTCCTAAACCTTGTTTGCCAGGGCGCGCCCTTGAGATCTTTTTTGGGTGTATAAGGCACTTTTCGTTCCGACCAGGCCGGGAGGCCCAGCGTACACAGAGCACCCCCGTCCACGGTTTGCCATCGGCGGCCGGCGGACTGCTACCGTCCATGGCCGTTGAAATGCTCCCGGTCCGGGGCGGTCCGACAGACCCGCTCCAGCCTTTCCTGGTCCCCAGGGGCCCGAGCAGCAGTCCCCGAGGCGGCGGGGTGCTTCCAGAATGTACTCCTTTGGCCCGTCCCCCCCAGTCCATGGGAGCGCCCTGTCTCTGTTATATATTCCAGGCAACCGACCCTTCTCGCCCTAGCGTCAGCAGCTGCGGGGGAGCCGCGGGAGCCGCCCCCAGCACCGACCACAAGAGCCTCGGACGTAGAGGGCGTCCCGCTCGGGGAGGGCGGGCGTGGAGGAGGAGGCGGGGGGGGCGACGGGCAGGTCCTGCTCCGGGCGGGGGCACGATAAACAAGGACACGCCCTCTTCCTTTCCCCTTTCATACTCTCTCAACTTTCTTTTACTTGAGTACATACTTTGAAGTTGACTAGGGTATCACTGAAACGTTACTTTCAAAATTTTCCTCCACAGCCTGCAGCAAATACGTGTCATAGCGCACATAACTTTGCAATTTAATGTCCTAAAATAAATACCCGTATTGACCCGAGTATAGTCCCATGCTCGATTATAATCCCCCCCAGTTTTGAAAGAATCTGAAGAATTGTAGAAAATCCTGTATAATCCCAACCATAAGTTTTTTGCTGGAAGGCAATAGATTACATGCAATGTTTGGTACAATTTTCACGTTTGGGTAGTATTTTTTGATTTTCTTTACACAATTAATTAGGCGTTCATGCTGTAGGTTAGTTACAAGGTCTTTTGTTGATCACACACCTCATTAACAACACACTTGAAAATATCTGGATAAGTTTAGGCTGGAAGGCCGAAATGTTGATGTTTCTTGTGTTTCAATGTTAGGGTGGAGAGCCCATAAATCCCACCCCATAATTCCAGCTAATGTCAGGGTTAACAAATAGGTGGGAACTATACAGGGTCTACAGTAGTAACAGAAATTATAAAATTTCCAATCCTTGCTTAGTGCACGCAGAAGAATATTAGATTAGGCACAGATACTTACTTGGGGCAGTGTTTCAGAGGAGAAATAACTTACGCGTAGCACTCGGTATAAGCCCACCCCCCAAAAGGAAGATTTTACTTTCAGAATAGGGGGTGGGCTTATACCCGGAGGGGCTAGAACTTGGGAGCAATACAGATACAAAATTACAATATCACTTCAGGAGCATATAGATTCACCAGATATGCATTTTATTTACTTTTGTTGTAGCAGATTAAAACATTAGAAATAAACAGTTCGAATTGCTTCAACAACAATCATTCTCAAAGTAAAATTCTATTAAACAATCCATTTGTGATGGCTCTATAGAAGAGTTCCAAGTTGCTTGAATGTGATTTTGTTGTTGTAAATTACTGCCACAGTTTGTTTTCCTCCTGAATGCTAAATTACACCTGGGCTTATACCCGAGTGTATGCTAGCTCCCCTGTTTTTCTTTAAAATGTGGGGTGGGCTTAATACCCAAAGGTGGGCTTACCCGAGTGGTTACGGTAACTTTCTAAGGCAGGTGGGGTCATGATCCCCCACAAATGTTTTCTAAAGTTTCTTTAAAATACTGCTAAAATGTACCAAGCAGAAATGGTACAAGTTGAAGATTAGTGAAGCATGGGAGTGAAGTTAGAACACGGGGTTTGCAAGAATATACCCCAATACGTCTCTCATTCATGGCCTCCTAGGTTACTCCTCTGATCAGTTTTCGAAGGAATCTGAAGAATTGTAGAAATCCTGTTTATAATCCACCATAAGTTTTTTGCTGAGGCAATAGCTTACATGCAATTTTTGTTACAATTTTTCACTGTTTTTGTAGTAGCTTTGTGATTTTCTTACAAAATGAATTAGGTTCAGGCTGTAGGTAGTTACGGTCTTTGTTTCACACCCCATGTTAACACGTGAAAGATATCTGGAATAGTTTGGTCTGAAAGGCCGAAAATGTTTATGCTCATGTGTTTCATGATAGGGTGGAGATCCCATTATAATCCCACCCCATAAATTCAAGCGAATTCAGGTTCAATAGGTGGGACTCACTAGGGTCCGTACAGTAGTAACGAATTATAAATTCACAATTTCTTGCAGTAGTGCAGCAGGATATTAGTTAGGCACAGATACATTTACTTGGGGCAGTGTTTCAGAGGAGAAATTATTACCGTAAGCACTCGTGTATAAGCCCACCCCAAAAGGAGATTTTACTTCAAATAGGGGTGGCTGATACCCGGGTAGGGCTAGAACTTGGGAGCAAACTATCAGATACAAATTACAATATCACTCAAGAGCATAACATTTCCCAGATTCATTTATATGTAACTTTTGTTTTAGCAGATATTAAAACATTGAAATAACAGTTCAATTTTCACATCAACTTCCTCAAAGTAATTCTAGTAAAAGCATTTTTAGTCTCTATAGAATAGTCCAAGTTTGAAATGTGATTTTGTTTGTGGTATACTGCCACATTGTTCCTGAATGCTAAAATTACACCTGGGCTTATACCCGAGTGATACATCTCCTGTATTTTCTTTAACAATTGGGGTGGGCTTATACCCAAAGGTGGGCTTTACCGAGTGGTTACGGTACTTTCTAAGGCAGGTGGGGTCATGAATCCACAAAATGTTTACCTTTAAAATACTGCTAAAAGACCACGAAGGAAGCTGGTACAAGTGAATCTAGTGAATGCATGGGGAAGTGATTTAGAAAACAACGGCGGTGCAAGAATATACACAAGTACGTCTCTCAATTCATGGCTCCTAGGTACTCTATGATCCAGTTTTTTCTCTCTACTTGAATAAAGAGTAGGAAGAAATTTGTACGACTTTTAAGTATAACAAGAGGTACATTGAATTATGTCCCCTTGAGAAGTGATTAGCTATGGTGAGAGCATGAAGGTTAACAGTGTAAATGGTGCAAAAGTGGTATAATGTGGTGGTGCTTTGATGGGAAATTTGAGACTTTTTGTAGGCCAATGGATTTGGCTAGTAACATGTGTATGTGTGTGTGTGTCTATTTCATGACACCAATATTTTGCAATATTAATATACTGTAATCACTATTGCTTCTCCAAAACATGTTAAATACAGTTTTTTTTTTTTGTATTTTAAATTATTTTCCATTAGAAATTGCAAGTTGATTGAATGGGAATTTAGTCTGAGTTGTTCAGTGTTTCAAAACATAGGCTCTCCAAGAAGTTTGGTCTGTTATAAGATTTAATGTGGAAAGCTGCATTTGGATAGATCTTGTAAATAAATAATGGACAAAATAATTCAATATCAAATATAACTAATTATTATAATATTATAAATAACTTTTTTGAATTCTTATACCGCGTCAACAAATCCACCGAATCACTCAGGGCGCCGCCTGTGGATCGCCTGCGGCTGCTAACAAACACAAATGAGTAATAACCAGAAACAACGACAAGGAAAGCAGTATGGGCAAGATCCAATTTTAGTGCACGGAGGAAAACCGAAGTACTTGGGAAAACCGCGAGGACGCTTATGGATCGGCAACCAAATTCACGTACAAACCACAGGCCCCACAGGGGATTGAACCCGGCCACTAAAACCAGCCCGCCCTACCTGGGCCAAATGTATGGGGCCAGACTACTGAAACATGATATAACTATGATAACCAATACAAAAATCGACCTCTTTATATCCTGTATGCTTCTTTTCGTACCTTGTCCACTGATTGGCTAATTATGTAATATAACCTATAAATATGAAAACGAAAATGTAAACATTTTACGGCTGATCAGGGCTTCAGTTTTTTATGTGAATCTCTTGCTGCAACTTAAAATGTAGATTTTGATGTAACAGAGAATTAGTCCCAGATCCATATTTTAGCTCACCAGCATTTGCTTCTAAGAAACAGCACATTGACATTACTTCCGGGCTTAGGAAACCATAACCTTACATTGTTGGCAGGGGTAATGTTCACAAATCAACTCTAAGATCAAATTGGAACATATCCATTTCAAGCAACAATTTGGGGGGGGGGGAAGAATTGATACACACAGAAATTTGAAAGCACTGGACCAATTATTAACGACCTACAGTAAAAGTGCAAATAGGTATATTTTACCAACTGAAGTTACCATACCATGAAATAATTGGGGCTTCACTTCACTTTTCAATATTACTCAATGACCTGCCCAAGTCCTTGCTGGTAAATTTAGCAATTATTGATGACCTCCACTAATCAATCAGTTAATCATCAAAAGCATGGACCAATTTCAATAGAGATAAAAGATAGGATTTGTTGTTTTGCCTATATAATATCGTGTCATATTGGATGGGGCAGTCCAATATTTGATGTACTGGGATGCTGGCGAAGCCGGTATCCACTACGATGAGGTGGTTTTGAGGCAAATTTTCATGGTTTGAGGTGAAAATTTTCTGGGGAGCAGGCAGAAAAGGCTGATGATTTAAGTTTTTTTCTTCCTGATCATAGACCCCACCCCCCCAGCAAACATAGTTTTACGAAAAATGAAGCTTTTTTGATCGATGCCAAAACATCAGAGTTTGATGGATGATTGTTGGGGGCGAGAGCTGAGGATTGGATAGTAATCTTTAATTAATGTGGGAGAGAGTTTAAATTGAAAAGTATCCATACTAAAAAAAAATACCAAAATGAAAATTAAGCTCTATAAACAGACATACCACTTGGCAATTTTGCATTTTCATGACATCCAAGGCTGATGATACTTAATAAATTGGGTGGCTTAAAAAAGGCTATGACGCAGAAAATTTCCCAAGGGCAGAGGAACCCTCAATTTTCAAACAATGCAATGTTTTTTTTTTTTTGCATATACAATAATGCTTGTCCCTAAACATAATGCTTGTCCGTAACTATGGCTTGTCCATATATTACTACTCCCAACAAGTTTGAAATACAAGCTCACCATCGAAGTCCCCTTCAAATAGAAAATCACAAACTTTTTGTTATAATAAAATTCTGCTATCCAAGCTGTTGTTTATAACACCTTATCTAGCAACAAAAAGTTTACTGCATGAAACGAAAAATCTCATATCTTAACTCTGGAATTAAGCATTTAGGTAACTTATCTTTAGTTTCTATTGGCTATTTTTAATACGACACAAAAATTGAAATCATCTCTGAGTCAGCCTTAATGTGTTTTTTAAATTTTATTTGGAATGGTTTCTTTGTAGAGAAAGTTACAGATTATGAATATTATATTGCTATCCCAAAGGGTCCTTAAACCATCACAACTTAAGAATGTTTACTTTAGATACGTATGACTGAGTATGTTTTCTTAAAATCTTTCGTAAAAAGTAAGGCAATAAAGACACATTGTTTTTTTCCAAGCCATGAACCAAAGCTATAAATAAAACTCGGGAAGTTAAGAAAGGATGTCTCATCCCTGACTGGAAATTTATCATGCGCTATTAATTTCTGCATGATAACATTTGACAGTCCACATGCTATGTACATCACAATTTCATCGGCTTTCATTTGCTTGAAAAAGATTTTCTGTCCCTGCGTGTTGAGCACGTTCGACAGGGGACTATGATAAGCAGTTTGATCTGTGGTTTTGCTTGTAAACAAATGCTGTGATGTGTGTGTGTGTTTTCAAAAAATATTGTCTGTGGTGTAAAAAAACATAATTTTGCTACACGTTACCGTCGTGGGTATACATGACATGTATGATATTAACAGTTCTAGGTCCAAGGTCTGGGTATTTTAAGGGTCTTCTTCAAGAGTGTTACTCATGCATTTATAAAAAACCAGCAGGAAAAATAGATTTACATTGCAAAATTTATGAACAGCTTGACTTGCTTGCAATCTTGTTAAGCATGCATGTGCTTGTTGTGTATTTAGATTTATGCATCTTATGGGTATGGCAAACACCGACCATCTGACACGCACAAATCATCTGTTGTGTGTTGAATATTTGAGTACTCTCTGAGGCATATTTTTCTACATGAGGTATAGTCAGAGGACAGAATAAGCGACCAATTGCGCGTTTAACGTAATTTGACGGTGCAGAACAAATCCGGCCCGTAAGATAATCTGTGAACATTTAAGCTGTGGAATTAATACAAACAATTTACTTTCGCGAATTATTGGTGTCCGTGTCGCCGTCAACGCCGACTTAAATAGGGCATTTTTTTGACATTTTAAATCATATTTTGTCGAACATGCCCCGCCCCATACTACACATTCAACACCACGTCCGCGCCACTCTAATTGACAAACCTTGACATAACACGCGCAATTGGTCTCCTAATTTCTTCCTTGACTATAGGAGGCCACTTATTTGGTTTACCATGAGGTAAAATAGTTGGCCCAACACAAGTTCAGAAGGGGGCCATGTGTGTGTGTGAGGATCACAATTGGTTTGTTCTACATGCTTCATTTTGGTGTCACCTGCCTTAAGGCAGGAAGCTTCATTGCTGTGCCGCTTGTGTCCCTCCTTAAGGCAGAAAGACACATGGATCACTTGGTCCTCTGTTGGCATGTTGGTTGATTTCGCTGTTGATGTCCTCTTGGGTGTCTGTTCTTTGTCTGTAAAATCCGCATACTTAGATTGCTTTAAACCGAACTTGAGTCATTAATGCACCATGGGTTGGGCATGGGATCCCTCCATTTGCTGATGAGGGGTGCAAAAGGCCATCCACAGGTCAAAAGTCCACATGCCAAGTCAAAGGTCATGTGAGTCAAGTTTGTAAGATGTCAAATGACCTCAAATTGAAAAGTTCACATCAACCCAACTTGAGTCAGAGGTGCAACATTGGATCCCTCATTTGGTTTGATGTGGTCAAAGTCACAGCCAAGTGTCAAAGGTCATATGAGGCCTATCATTTACAAAACCTGATGGCAGGCAACACATGGCGTATCCGAGGACCAATGTATTTTTTTATTTAACATTGAGCATCTGTGGATTACCTACCTGCATTTCACACACTGCCCAAGGGGGTTCTTGACATTGTTTTATGTGAGGATTGTGGGCGGGATCCTGAAAATACCTTGAAAATTCGAACATTTGATGAAAAATTAAACCCCCAAATCACTCCAAAATGTGAAAAATTGTACATTTTGTTTACAAAATATTAGAATACTCCTTTATCCTTTTAAAAAGATGTTTGAAGAAATTATTGAAAAGTTCCCTTTTCTATATACCATTTTTTTGTAGTTTTATGACCCCTCGCTTATAACTGATTGGGCAAGAAAATACCACTCTTCTCCTCGATTTAACAATTCCAGTGATCCACCTTTCTGCAAGAAGCCCTTTCTACAGGATGCACGGCCATTGCAAGGCCCATCCAATTTAGTACATACGTTTATGGGGCTAATGACGATGCACACTGCAATTCCTTGATCTACACGATGCAATTGCCTGCAACAGGTCTTGAAAATGGGGGCGGAATTGTGGTTTTTGGGGATACTCTTGTAACTGTTAGGTGTCCGATTTTTCAATTAAGTTGTTTTTTTCTGTGTAAGTTATAATTTAATACCATTTCACAGTGTCCTGGCTTTTATTACTATATCCTATTCTTTACTTTTACTATTATATTTATATAATGTTAGATATACATTCAGAAAAGAAGGAGGTACAGGGAAAATGTAAAAAGACCTGCATGTGTTTTAAGGGATGTGGTTTGTTTTTTATATAGAAATTTCTATATTTTTAATAGTTACAACTTTTTGTAACAAAACTTTTATATGGTGAATACCTAATTTCAATGAATAGCGGAAAAGATGGGGAAAGTTGATGTAACAGGGGTAGGATCCCTAAAATTTCAATGTGTTGATCTTTTTTATTCCCCATAAAGGCTTCAAATTAACCTTTAGTAGAAGTCTTTATCTAAAAAGAGCAAAAGTAGGATTGGTGCTCATGATTCATTCACAAGTTTAACATGTTTTTAAAAAGTTTATATAATTACATTTAAACTAGATTCCCTTTGTCATCGATTTGTTTTTTTAAAACTATATACTTTTAACCCAAAGATTCAACCTTCAAACAGCAACACTTGCCCTATTACCCAGCTCAGTGATATTTATAAGCATGTTACTCCAATTTCACTGGATATAGCTTCAAGTGCTAGTTTGCTTTTATTTTTTTTGTATGGGTAGTGTCTCAAGCATTTCCAAAAAACACTTCATTTCCTTCATCCCAAAACTTCTGTGCGGCAAGGTCAGTTTGTTGGTCTATTTTACATCCAGAGGTGTTCATTAAACCCAAGACAAAAGAGAATGAAAATGAAGTTGATCCCTACATGGCCATAGTATTCACCACTTGATCAAGGATGTGATGGATACATGAATTCTGATTGGTTAAAGGAAAGAGTCATGGACTCTCTACTGGGTGGTATTGCAAAGCCCGTCCTTGAAAATAGAACATGTCTCTAAAATTTGCCCGTAGCACAGGGTTGTGGATTTCATGGCAACACCATCTACACGGAGCAAATCTGTTGCAAGGTGCTCAGGGGAGGTCTGTTGCAAGCTGTTGCAGGGAATTTGTACAGTGTAGAATGGTTAAGACCGGGCCTCGGGCCTATGCAAGTACCATCATCTGTCTTAACGTACTGGAGAAAAATTATAACCACATATCCCTGTCCTTTTCTCAGATACAGTACGGTTATACAGTGTGAGTCAAAAAAAACCTACATCAGCAAAAAACTAATTAAAAGTTAAGAATGTTTTCCTCCAATGTTGCTATGGTGATAAGAAGGATAAACAGGCTTTCAGAAAACGTTTTATTGGGGTTATTGGGAGCTTGGAGGAGAAAGAAGTTACGCCTATTGCGGAGAGATCTTAAAAATCCTGTTTGCCGATTTTGCGCCAAACAACGATGAATCGCTTACAAAGAGTAAAATGTATTCAGCCGTGATTTAATGAGTAGTACAGAGATTTAACACCACATTATTGTTAAACAATAGAAGGTTGTAGAGTAATGGGAGGATTATAAAAAATAATATCCCAGAGATTACACAAGAAAATGCAAAGTAAAAAAATGTTGTTCAATTTCCCAAATAGATTCATCAGATAGCTGTGTAAGACAACAGTTTACTTTGGTTCAGCAAAAAAAATATTCAGGGTGTTTTTTTTTTTAACCTACAACGAAACGGGGGAGCAAATGCGAAACCATAGAAAGTTTTGTATTACGCTGAAAAAACAGCAGTGCGATATTGAATTTTAAAGTTTAATTCCGATTATTTCCAGAAAACTTCAGCTTTACTTTTTCTTGCAATTATGGACGCTGAGTAACTATATTGGTGCCAAATAATTACCTTGAGAGAATTAAAACAAAAATCTCTGAGCAGTTTCCTTATGTTCATGAACATTGATATGGAGTGATTTTCAATTAACTGACTCTTTATGATTAACAATGTAATTAATTTTTTGAAGATATTTTACTTACAATTATGTTACACAATAGACCTTTTATTTTCAACTGATATGTTTTGTTGAGAAGAAATCGATACCATCTGAAATTGCATGTGTGAATTGTCTTTGCTATAATGTGTTATGGTATACGTGCGGTTGTCAGTCTTCCGCATTGTAATGCTAACATCTGGCCAAACTGGAATGTTTAGGTCTATCCGCAAAATTGAATAGTTTCTGAACCAAAGGCCGAAAGAAACCAACTCTAAAAATATTCTGGTAGCCTGTTTATTCTGTCAAAAACCAAAGCAAATATTCAAGCAAAACACAACGTTTAACCTTTTGAAGAAAAAATATTTCCTGAATGTAGGGTTTTTATTGACTCGCAGATGTAACACATGCCAACAATTTATGAGGACATTCCGAAACACCAAAGCGTTAAGCCTACGAACACCCAGTGATCTTTAAAGTAGGGTACTTGAGATATCTATATCAGCACAATGTCATGCTTACCAGGTGTAAGCTTTCTCAAAAAATGCTGTGTGTAAAGCTGTGAGTTGTTTTTAGAAATATAAACAAACAGCGCCCCCAGTTTTGTTGTATTGGAGATCAAGTTCCTTGGACTGATAAAGCTGAACACAGACTTTTAAAAAACATGGGCAATTTTAATGAAAAATTAGGGATCTTATGATGTGTCTTGTGTCATGCCACAGATGTTTAGCCTTGTCTAAATCCTGGGGGTGGTGGTGGTGGGGGGGGGAGTTCAACCAATCTTCGAGTTTAGCTCCCAGTGCCAAATGCTGTCACAAAATGATTGGCTCATTATAGCGTCAAAAAATGAGATGACCCTATGAGTAAACCAATCAAAATAGTGCTTCTGAAATATTCAGTATAAAAACCATACCACATCTAGCTTTCTTACAGTATTCTGATTGCTCAGTTACATGATATTACATTCCAAGCAACCAATCAAAATAGAGCTTAGAGGCCACTGGTATGACGGCAGGTATTGCCCAGGAGGGGGTTAACGGTCCTGGTTTGATCATGCAAAACAGTGAGAGTAATTGCTAAGAAATCTGGGGCGTTCCGTAATCTGACCTATCTGACACACTTTTTTCTGTTACACTTATGAATTCAGAAACCTTAACAGATCAACTCTGCTTTATTCCATAGCTTTCCATGAAGAGTTTCAAAATTTGGTGTGTCAGAAGAAAAAGTGTGGGTAAGGTTACAAAAAATCCCATAAATAATGCTTTAATTTTGATTACAATGGTTTACATTCTATGTGATCGTAGACTAGATAATCGTCAGGCGTAATTTGTTTAGCATGTTAGTTATAGTGATATTTATCTTTACCCTGTTCTTTATTCCTGGTGGTCATTTTGATAGGAGTTATCAATATTCTTTAGGGAGCTGTAGTGTCAACTATTGCCCTACTTGGGTAAGCTGAAACTGATTTCTTCTTATATTTGAACATAGCAGTATTTATGTATCCTGCTCCTTCTGTTTTGAGTTCTTACCGTCTAGAAGCGATATTTCCTATACGCCCCGTCAGACCCAAGCAGAGGGTTTATTGAGTCCCATCCCACATGCCCAATTTTTGGTGGAAACTTTCATCTCATTAAAAATGCAACGAGAGATTTTGAAGCGCCCAGATATTGTGTCATATAATAATTTCCATATAGATTAGATACTCACTAGACTTCTTACCTTGTATTTGCTATAGAATTTATTAAAGAGAGGAAAGGGTGATTTTGATTTGCTATATTCAATATAAAACATAGCTGAATTTTGTATTTGCTCCTATACAGAATTAGAATTTCACAATTTTGGTACCAAAGAACCTTTCCGCTTAACCGTTCAGAATGTGGATATTTTTTTATGGAAAGCTTTACATCAGGGCAAAAAATCATTACTGACTTTTCGATTTTTTCAGTTCACCTGATTTGTGAAATCTCTTGTTTCAACCAACTTTAAGAGGTCAATGTGATCTACACAAAAATCATATTCTTTCTTACAATCACAAACCCTGACTTTTACAACTATTTTCTGGGCCGCACAAAAAGGTGCCAGGTACGTAAGGGCAATTTTTAGCATGATCAAATGTCTTGTGTGGTTCTTAAACTCTTGACCACGTTTTATCCCTAAGTACTGACATGTATGATTAATCAGGGATGTAAGTTTTCAGGCTATAGCCTGAACTCAGGCCTTCAGTTACTCAAAATGTTATTTTTTTTTTTCAGCCCGTTTTGGAGATGTTTAGCCTAAATTCACACACTTTTTCAGGCTGTTCAGGCTTTTCTCTTCAGGCCCTCTTACATGGTCCATGTATAATAAGTACAGTACACTCTAGGAACAATGCAATGTATCATGGGATTGTTTCAAAACACCCTCTGGACCCAGAGCAACCTGTCTTCTGCATCGGCGCTCTATTACATAGATTATCGCATTATTGCACCTTGGTAAAAAGTAGTCCACATAATTTGTTGAGTGACCTGTTTTTGTTATCAAATTAAAGGTTCATATTCCAGTAGGACATACTCTGTTATGTTTTAAATTAAAGATGTAGTGGTAATGTTTGTGTTCAAAAATCAATGTGTCTGACCCCCAACATTCCTAATTGATCAACAGTCATGACAGTAAGTCTCACAATCATGATAATTTCTTTACTGCTTGTGCCAAGTTTAAGATGTGCAAATATCTACCTTATTAAAGAGCATTTAATGATACTGGTGACTTGTATAGCTAGGTCAATTTGATATATAGCTTCAAAAGAGATTACATATTTAAAGGTGTGTGTCCCCGATTTACCCAGAAGTAGTACGAATTTTGATATCAGATGAAAGGCTGTATTTTTCTCATTGTCATCTTGAATTTGAGCCTTCAAATCCATTTCATTCCCAAGATATAAACAAAAAAGGCTGTTTTAATGGTTAACCATCAATATTAGCACAGATTTAATCTTTAATAGGATTTTGCAGTATGCGTTATTGCTTCTACCATCAAAACCGCAAGTTTGTTTTCCCACGGTACTTGATGGGGTGTATGTGCAAGTGCCAGGCTCTCATATCAAGTAGAGAACACAATGGACATAAATCAGAACAAGCACCTTTAAGTTGATTCTGATGGTGTGTTTTCAGTGTTGATTAGTAAATGCTTGCATTATAGTAGTCCATAAATCACTGAGTTTTCATTTCTGTTTATACACAGACAGAAGTACACAGTTCTGAGCAGTGGCATAGCTAGAAGATGTGGCACCTAGGGCAAGATGTTAACACCCCCCCCCCCATGAGCAATAACGAGGCGGGATGTAATGTGGTAGTGAGGAAAAGCCCCTTGGTGGGATCTAGGGGCAGAGAAGCTCTTGAGTTTAGCATGCTTGAGTGCCTTCAGAGAGTTCTCGGTTATCTCATTATTTTGAAGCAGATGAACCACTGAATGTGGCGGGGTCCAGGGGTGGATCCACCGGAAACTCTTGGGTTTTAGCAGGTTTTAGCACCTTTGGAGAGCTCTCGGTTATCTCACAATCATGAAGCATATCCCCAAAATACTGTCCCCTGAAAATTAGAGATCTATAAAACCCTGCAATGTATTCTCAGCCAGAAAAATGTTATAACATTTGCAAGTTTTTTCAAACATAACTCGCCCACTGCATCGTTTATTTACTATATCCAGTATTTCTTAACAACCGTGGCAAATGATCGACAAGACATACCTGATTTTGTTAGAGCTAGCCAAAATTTCTTGATGACAAAATATATCTTCTTATTGAGAGAGGGTTTCCTGCCATAATCTTAGGGAACCTCTGTTGTATCACCTAATTGAATTGTATGGAATTATATCCCTTTGTCGTTACCAGGGGGGTTTGCATATGAAATGGATAAGAATGTAAGGCCTTTGAAGGGGTCTTTGGTTGGGTGAGAGACAGCCAAATTGCCAGCCAGGTTTTTGATAAATTTTCAAAAAAAAAGTGGGGGTCCTTGGGTGAAATTGTTGAAAACTTTTCCACTAGAAATAGAGGTTTTGGGGTGAAATTTTCACAAAAAGTTGGGGTCTTTGGGTGACAGTGGTACAAGTTTCAATTTCAACAGATATATATGGATAGTTGGATATAAATGTAGGAACATGTTCCCAGATAGTGTTAAATCACAGAAAATAGCTGGAAAAAGCACCCCACAAAACAGGGAGAACTTCGACCCAGGTTATTAGCTGTTAAATAAAAGCAAGTGCCAATGACCTTCAATAAATCTTGGGAATTTCATTTTCATGTTGCGAGAGGAACACATTCATGTATTCAATGGCTAAAACAGTTGTTTTCCATCCATTCATGTTCAGTATTGTCACGCAACATAGCCATGTGGCATTTCTCCATCAATGCCCTTTCAAGCTGTTTCATGTACTTAGTACTGTGCCTCGGACTCGGCCATATTCTCATTTCTAAGGGACTAAGTTCAGTGACCCATATATTCATGTGTGCTCATGTTTTTGTTTTTTTTTGAGAACCAAGGAGGATTAAAATAAGGAGATGACACTTGTGGACGAACAGTGGTCCCTGGACCTTGGTTTACAGGGGGTGCTATAACGACTCGGGTTAGATTTTAAGGGGGTGAGACACAGCACTAAAAAGTCCAGGCAAAACTCGGGGATAACAATACATAGGCGATAATCTTGTAGACTATTTGGGCTTAAAACGTAAAATTGATGTTATATGAAAGCTGTGAATTTCTGAATTGCTATAATAAAGAATATACGGTGAATTAAGTTCTTTTTACAAAAAACAATGTAGGGAACTAACTATTTCCAGGGGATTCAATTGAAGGGGACCCAAATGTGTAGACTCCAAGGGCGTAAACAAAATATATAACCTTGATTTATAACAATAGATTAAATAAACTAAAAAGAAATTAAAGGAGCTAAATTTTGATACTAAACATACCAAATCGACCTTGAAATAACTGAAATAAGCGCATTTGAAAAAACAAAATAATTAACATTGTGAAACATTCAGTGTACGAACCCCTTAAACTAAGATGTGGACCTTGGTTCAATCGAGGGCGCTATATATAGCCGATCTTTCAATGCGAAGTTTGTTACTATTCATGGTTACAAACATGTAACTTATACAGTGAGGTAATAAAGAAGAGGGACCAGAAATTTTGTTGGTATGCAAACAAACTTCGTATTTTGCCATATTGAGGGGTAAAGGTGCAAAAGATGACAGGCGCAAGTGTCAACCCTCCGCAGGGGGGTAGGACATGCCACCCTCTAACAGAAACAGAAAAATTCAAAACGGCATCAACTGCCAAGGTGCTAGTCTGTTTCAAAGACTTAACGGTTTAGGAGGGCGCTCTACTATAGTCGAACGGTACACCACAGGACTTGACTAAAGGACTAGGCCTAGGCACGAATATTTAAATCGAAATGACTTATGAAAATTACACTATTTTTGCAGTGGGGGTTAACCCACTAACCATGACGGGATTTGAAGTCAAATAATTTATTCTTAATTATCATGATATTACTTAAAAATTCTTTGAACAAAGTTTTAAGAGATTATTTTGTTATGTAACTGGGACGAGACTGCCATAGTAAATGCACGTAGCATTCCCAAATTACCGTTTGGAAATCCCCAATGCCCAAATTGAGCAATCGGGTCCTACCCCCCCTGACCCCCTGATTGAATCCTGCCCAAGACTCTACACTGAGGAATCTGGTATTTGTGGGGGCAAGTAGTCGCAATTTGTCTGTCTGTCCTCTGTCAGAATACAGAGATATCGCCATTTAGGCAAGCAGCTGCTTGATTTGTAAGGACAGTGTTATTTGGGAAAGTCAGGCTGACTCTCTGACAACTTGATTATGATAACATGAAGCTTCAAGAAGCCAGGCCAGTAGAGCTAAACCTCAGTATAAAAGCACAGTGGTGGTAATATTTTCATGGTTTATATAAGTTCAATTGCTGTGTCTGGAATTGGTGACTGCATTCAGTGACCAGTGTGCTATAGTGTGTACACTAAAGATGAACATTAACATTTGGTAAAGTACATTGCAATAACACTAGAAGCTACAGAGTAGACTGGGATATGCTATACTATGGTGGCTATATTGTATTTGCCAAAACTGCGATATATGGATTGTACTTCCTTGCATATCATTAGTCGTGGTGAGGCTTGCAGTGGGTTGGGATTTGATTTAGCTTGAGAGTAAGCTAATCCGGGATGTGTATCCAAGGTCTGGATGCTTGTATGGATTTGACTGAAAATCCAATGGTGCTGGGAAGGAAGGTCATGTTAAACATTCATTCAACGGTTGTTAATAAATGGATTTGGTCTAAATACAAATAGTGGAAATAAGTTTGTCATGTAAATATCCTAGATATTGGCGTGTGTCCATGGTGAATGTGTCCAGGGTGAAAACTCAACATTTGATTTTGAGTGCCAAGTGCAGGCATGGCAAGCCAAGCATACCACATAAACCAGGCATTTTGAACCCCTGTGACATGAATCACTTGCACTTGGCAGGTTTCCCCAGTTTTCCCCAGAACTCCAGTTTCCTCATGCCTTTAAAATTGAACTCTCGTCATAGTTTGGGAAATATTGGTTTTATATTTCAAGTGCCAGGTGCCAAGTGTCCTCAATCTTCAAACAAATCATATATTTTTTTTTGTTTGCATATTCATAATGCTTGTCCATATTATAATAATAATAATAATAACTTTGTGAAATAACTAAGCTCAAATCGAAGTCCTTCATATAGAAAATCACAAGTTTGTTATAAAATTCTGGATCCGGAATTTTTGTTACACTGTATCCTAGCTGTGGCACTGTTATACTGTGCATAACTGTTTACTGCATGAAAATGAAACATCCGATTCATCTCTAACTTTGGATTTAAGCATTTTATGTTACTATCTTTATTTCTAAATGAATATTTTTAATTTCTACACAAAATATTATATTTCAAAATCTCTGAGTCGGCCTTTAATTTTATTGTGCCAAGTCAGTTTAATTTTATTGTGCCAAGTAAGTTTGTGTCTAAGTTGTTATGGGTTGAGAAAGTTTAATTTTATTGGAGCAAGTTTGAGTGCCACAATGCATATTTTAACAGCTTTACCATGTGAGCTGTCAGGACTGTGTATTTTTATAAAAAATTAAATTCATATCTTGGCACAATTTACAGCAGCTAGCTGTGGTGCATCAGTCTTAAATATTCATTAGGGAGGGCATGCCTCCAACTAACCCTCTGAATTCTACCATTTTTCTTACAGTATCTCTGGTTCCTTTTACAGATTTCAAGGTTTCTGTTAATAGCTTCACACAAACAAGTGGCAAATACTGTGGAATTCATTTCCTTATAATAAAATGCATGCTTTGCAACCAACTGTTGCACCGATATATCTCATTATCATGTTTTGGGGAGTCCAAGTGTGTGAAAATATCGGATCCAAAACATGATGATGATAAAATCGGATGATTTACACCTAATATTAATTGGTCTCGCTATGAGTTATTTTTGCAACTCATAACTCGACCAATTAATTTGGGCTTAATCGATCCAATTGTATATCAAAATTTGTAATCGGATGTATTGGTGATATGTTTTCATGTCAATCAATCAAACAATCATGCGAGGGTAAAACCCGATTATGAAAAATTGAACCATGATCGGGTCACCCACCTTAAGTCTGCATTCCTACCATAAACAAAATGCAATGCTGCTGCACTGATTAAGGGATTTATATCAAAGTAGACTTGTTGCAATGGGAAAATTTAATCACTAATTCTTTCTTATTAACATACCATTGCTCTCATTTTGTCATTTCAGAGGACGATGGTGAGCCATGGTGGCGCTGTGTAAAAGACGATACCTGCCAATGTGCAATTACACTCCCTCCGTGCCATCTTAGGATGATGAGGACCCCGACCATCCGTACCTGCCTCAAGGTGGGCATCTTCTTCTGCATAGCCTTTCTGCTCTTCCTTGCCAATCTGGAAAGCTGCACCACGCCCGTCAATGGGGGCGGTACCAAAATCGCATCTCGAAGGCAGATGCAGGAACTACACACACAAACGGTCAACTCGGCTGACCTGCAGCAACAAGAGGATTGCATGGCCTCGCTGAGCGAGCAGGAGGAGCGCCACCGTGCTGAGGTCACGGCTTTGCGCAGTCAGATCAGTAGTTTGAAATTGGAACTGCAAAAACATGCGGAGAAAGTGGAGCAACTTGACGAACCCAAGAGGCTGAATGATGATAAATTTCATGAAGCAGACCAAAGTGATCTTGTGGGTTATATACAACAGCAGATGGCAAAGATAGATGTTAGAAGAACTGTCCACGATGAATATGAAGTCGTGCCATTTATGAGCCTTACATCAAAATTAGTCTATTCTGTACAAATGGATCTTTCTCGCAAACCTGCAGAAAGACCAAAAGGTGACAAAAAGGAGGAGCTTGTTGAAGCTGTGTATTTTGCCATTGATGTATTGAAGGCTCAATCTACAGCAAAAGATATATCTATAGATCATTTTGTGGATGGTATCTTTAGGACAGACAGAACAATAGGAACTTTGTATCATCTAATATTTAAAGACCCTAGACATAGGTACTATCGAACTATAGAAGTACTGCGGCCTTTCTCACCACTGCAGAGACTAAGAACTCATGTAGTCGAAACCACCAGGGTGGTGGTGAATATTATAATTCCCTTGTCGGGTCGCATCGACAAATTCCGCACTTTTTTAGAACGTTTCAGAAGTGTGTGTCTAGACAACCAAATACGAGTCTTCCTTACCGTGGTTTACTTCGGAGAAGATGGTCTCCGTGAGATCAAGTCGCTGCTCCAAGAACTTGAAGACAGTTATAATTTCCATGAATATAGAGTCGTCTCCCTTCTAGAAAGCTTTTCTAGAGGAAGAGGATTACAAGAAGGGGTGTACAGCTGGGATGGCCCTGATGTGTTAATGTTCTTTTGCGATGTGGACATAGCTTTCAACAAAGAATTTCTTGAGCATTGCAAATATCATACTGTACCAGGTAGAACCGTCTACTATCCTATTGTTTTCAGTTTATACAATCCAAAGATAGTCTACTCTACATTGGAAAACATTCCTCCTGAAAACAGCCAGTTTCATGTGCACCGCGACACTGGATTCTGGCGAGACTTTGGCTTCGGAATGACGTGTCAGTACCGATCAGATTTCTTGGCAATTAAAGGATTTGATCTAGACATTCACGGCTGGGGTGGCGAGGACGTGCATCTGTACCGCAAGTACCTGCAGTCGGATCTAAATGTCATCCGTGTGCCTGATCCAGGGATTTTCCATTCATATCATCCTAAAGAATGCAATACAGACCTAACTCCTGAACAATATCGAATGTGTATAGGATCGAAAGCGATGACAGAGGCGTCACATTCCCAGCTTGGTATGCTAGCATTTCGAGATACTATAAACATGACTTTATTTAAATTAGGCCATCAACCTAGGCCCAACATGAACAATGATGGGCACAAAAGGTGATCAAAACATTTTGTAGAGTTCTTTAAAATAATAAGTGTACATTTTATATACTTTTATATCATGTGTATCAAAAACATATTTTTTTCTCTCAAATTTGTGTGGAATCTAAAAGGTCGCTCTTTTTAAAATGTGTGATGCACCTGGTACGTGCACAACTAAATATTGCTATGCACAACACATCTTTGTTGGTTATGCGTGATGATGCATTTTTTCTACAAACACTCTCCTATTCAGTGACATAATCACTGCACAGAACCCTTGGCTCCCTGCCTCCCCCCCCCCAGTGAAGTGACCGTTGGTACAGTGTCTATGGAGAAGGACCCAAATTTGCCCCTCTGAAAAACAAACGGCTAGGGGCCGACCAGGTAACCCTATACTTACCGTGTAAATTGCAGTCCAGCCGACTCTGAAGTTTCCATTGCAATCTCCAAGTCTAAAAAAATAGTTAAAATTTTATGTTAGAAGTGGGATTTGAACTCACTACCTTTAGATTACAAGACAAGTGCCTGTACACATACGCCATGCAACTCAAGCCGGAATAAAATATTTTTTTTTTGTAATACGAGTTATCTGGAGTCCGTAAGGGCCACAATGAGGTACCTTGGTGGAAAGATGCGGTTTGATGAGTTCTCTACCTGATTAGAATTGTGGTCGTAAAATTGCCTAATTAAGTTAATCTAACTTTGCATCTTTACTGAGAATTTTCCTGCAAGCCCTGTGTACAATTTTCTGGCGCTTCGTAGCGTATAATGATGTAACTTGGTGGAGGAAGCGGGCTGAAGAGTCTGACCTGATTAGATTTTGGGCGTCTGTCGCAAATTGAGTATGCCAATGCCTAATTAATATCAAAAATCAGCGCAATTGCTATCATTATAAATTGTAATTGATTACTCCACAATTTCCTGCGCTGCATGAAGCCTATCATGGTGCACATCTTTATTTGCAATTTGAAAGTAAGTGATATATGCGGCTTCAGTATGCATGAGCTCATTAAATAGGCGTAATGCTGTTCTCTAAACGTACATAGATAGGGAAAAAAAAAAATTCCTCGCTACCTGAGACTACATTCAGAGGGAGGGGTGAGGGTGTTGGTGTGGAGGGGGGTTGGGTATTGTGGTTTGGATGGGTGGGGTGTGCGGTGTGTTGGGACGGGGTGTTTGGGTTTGTGGGGTTTGGGAGGGGGTGGGGTGTTGCATGGTGTTGGGGAGGGGGTGGGAGTGTGCGGGTGTTGGGGTGTTGCCGGGTGTGGGGTGTTACGGGGTGTTGGGGTGTTACGGGGTTGTTGGGAGTGGGTGTGAGTGTTTGCGGGTGTTGTGAGGGGGTTGAAAGTTTACGGGGTGTTGGGGAAGGATGGGTGTTTGCGGGTGTTGGGGAGGGAATGGCGGTTGCGGGGGGGGTTGGGGGGAAGGGAGAGTGTGTTAGCAGGTATGGGGGGGTTGGGGTGTTGAGGGGTGTTAACAGGCGGGGTGGGGTGTTGCGGGGTGTTTGGTTAGAGGTGGCAAGTTGTTGGTGTTGGTGAGGGTCGTGGGTTTTGCTGGGTGTTGGGGAGGGGGTGATGTTTTTCGGTTGTTGGGATGGGTGCTGTTTTGCGGGTTATTGGGGCAGAGGTGGGGTGTTAGAAGTTGCTTTTTGGCATTTCGTGGATCGCAACATTCGCGGTGACATATTTTACGCATCGCGTCAATATGGAGTTTCCGCCTTGTTTTTAAAATGTTATGTGAATCTTAGATTTTATAGTGGTCCTTTTAAAGCATTGCAAAACAACTAGTGTTTCATATTATAATTATCCATAAAATGACAACCACAATCTATCCATTGTTTTGGTTTTTTTATTAGTTTAATAGCCAATTAGTAACATTAATTATGAATTCTTATTTTTGACCATTCCATTTCAGGCCAACGAGTAAAGGGAATTGCTCATTTACATTGATTTACAAAATCGGTCAGAGTTATGTCTAAGATAGTTAATGCCTATAGGTACATGCTTGAGAGACAGCAAAATTATGAAGTTGAATATTTGTACCATGTTTGTAAAAAATATTTTTGCAAAACATCTATACAACTGATGGAATAGCTTAATTTTTCGTGTAACGGTAATCCCTTCTAACTTTGTCTTTTTTTGACAATTTCGTATTTAAATTAGCAACTTTTCTATTTTCCTACTTCATCCTCTGATCTCATCTTTCCATAAATTTATTCATTTTACACCTATCCTCCTCTTTTTGTTTACCTTTTAGTATTGTTCCTCTATGTTCATCTCTATTAAAATCTTTTCAGGGGTTTTGTATCACCTTTCACTGGCTCTGATACATCATCCTAATTTTCACATACAATTCCTTAGCATGTTTTCAACCATGAGCCTAATGTTACTGCATATCGTGAAACACAGGCCCAGCATTCAACTTGGTAACAACATACCACAAGACCTGCTTGGAGACAAGTGACTGGGGAGATGTGTCTTGTGTCAATAGTGGTATCTCCTGTTGGGTATATTAGCTTATATTGGCTATTCTGTTGCTGGAAGTCTCAGCCGATGATATCACAGACTGTTTTGTTTTCCAAATCTGTTACAGCTGTTTGACCCCATGGGAAAATTGTCTCTTTTATTTTTAGAACAATTTTTAGTAGTGCGACACAATTTTGAACAACTGATATAAGTAGGTTCATGCAAGAACTATTTGCGCTATCAGATAAATCCATTGTGGGATGTCCACTAGGCCTACAAGGGTCACAATTTGTATGTTTATAGCGCCCTTCTATATCCTCTCCACTAGAACGACGTTGAAAACTAGTTTCTAGAAAAATCCTATTGCCTCATGATAAAATGTTGTAAAATTTACATAGGATGTACTTAGTGGACTAAATAATCCAAATTGTGTTGTCAAAACTGTGTTCGCTGGCGATATTTTTTTTTATTTCTGGTTTTGTCATAATAAATGACTTTCAAACCGCTAGCTGTGTAACACTTAAATAAATGTAAATTTAAAATTTTGTGTGTAAGGAGGCCTTGACCGCTTGACCTATTTTTTTGTATTCATCTTTACTGAATAAAGCTCGCACATAATCAATAGAGTGAATACTTGACAAGGAGACATCGTCCCCAAGAAAATGTACCTGTGTTTCTTCCCACACATTCAATTCTCAATACATTTTGCACAGGTTTGTCATAGGAATTTCCAGTGACAAAAGTACCTAAATGAACAGAACTCCCCAATCATTGCAAAATTTGTATTGCAGAAATGCATTGGTGGGAAGAACACTATACCTCTCTCTCTCTCCTAGCTCACTTTCTATGAGTGATCACATTGGTGGCAGTATATCATGATTACTGGAAGATTTAACCAGAAATCATACTAGGGATGTTTTCTGAATGGTATTACTTTTTGGTTAACTCCATTCATCTCTTATTCAAAGAACACTGAAAAAGTACACTGACACTCAAGCCTAAATATCAAACTGTATAGGTGCTCTGTATGTACTTGTAAATACAGATGTTTAATACACTTTTATGAATTGTAAGAAGTTCTTTATTTGTACACCTACCTCTATCCCAGCAAATATAGTCAAAACACTTCACTCTTTATAAAATACAAAGATAGCTTTTAAAGATATCATTTCTAGTCGCAGGCATAACTGAGTAATAGCAATCTGAAGGGAGCAGGCCCATTACCAGTGGAGGTATGGGGTGGATGACCCCCAAATTCCAAAAGGCCCCCCAAAACCTAAAATGGCTCAAAAGGTCAAACATGCTATTTGCAAGAGGAGCAAGGCAAAAACTATGGGTTTATACATTTTGTTGAAAAGGTTAAAATTTTGTTACAAAGGTTCCACTTTGCCAAATTTTAAAATTAAAAATATGGGGTCGCCGGGTTCAATCGTCGTAAAGAGAGTACGGTTCCCCAAACATACCTTTATTCTCATTCTTAAACAGCTTTATATTTAGTAATCTTTTAACCCAATTTTGCGATGCTTTACGGCTTAAAGGCTGACTCAGAGATTTAAATCGAATTTAAATGAATTCCTTCATATAGCAAATTCACAACTATTATAAAATTCCGAACCGGAATTTTTTGTTATATACAGTATCATATGGACGTAATACTACACTAAATGTTTACTGCATAAAAACAAAAAATTTTTTATTTTTTTTATTTTTTTTATTTTTTTTATTTTTTTTATTTTTTTTAGTTATTCTAGTCTTCAGTTCTAGTTGACTTTTTTTATTATTACACGACAAAAATACTATTTCAAAATCCTCTGAGTCAACTTCAAATACAACAAGAAAGGACTGTCACCACCCAGTTACAACAATCGAACAACTCTGACGCACGATCACACTCAACGAGCAGACGCCATCGTGGCAGGCACGCGCGAAGTAGCAAAACGCGGTAAGATGCGATCGCTTCAACCTAAAAATAGCTTCAATATGCAGTGCATACTGCCTTGGTCAATCAATCTAATTGAACCCGGCCCTCAACCAATGAACTTGTTACCTTTCACAGCTGTTTAAAATACTATATGGATGCTCACATGGTAACTCATGATAAGCCTGGGCTAATCATGATATCACATGAGTAATATATGATGTCCATGTTATGTTACTGCCAAATATCAGGACTGAGCTGAAAATGGCTGCCATGATTTGTTAATATGTAGTTTTTGCTCAGGTCATTAATGTTTTGTGAAAATGTCAATAGCATAGGAGAGGTGATCATAGTCATGCTGATTTAACAAAAATGGCGGGATTCAGGTTTTCAGTAAAATGGGTGCCTTGATAAAAAGTTAGGCAAAAATAAAAAGGGGGCTTGCTCAGGATCAAACAGTGTTGAACTTTCTTTCCAACAGAGTACTTAAGCTGTTGAAGATCTTGAACTAAGTTAACAAAATGAAATATGTTATTGGTATGGTAAATGTGAGATGCAGCCTTTTGCAATATTTGGACTGCCTTGTGATACCAAGTAGTACCCATGTGATGCCAAGGTAGTACCCATTTGATGCCAAGGCAGTACCCATGTGATACCATTGTGTAATGCATGTGAGGGGTATGGCAAAAGTGGGACCAAGAGATTCATACAGGTTGGAAGAATTTGGTGAATGGTTATTTGTAATGGCCATTTATTTTTTGTGCTTCATTCAAAATTTTGGTATCAAGTGTTTATTCCCAGTTCTGTTTTGAGATTGTTGAAATGCATCTTAAGATGAGTACACTATGAGGTGCTTTTTACTTGGTTTGGACCATTTTATAAGATTACAAAGTGTCATTCTATTTTCTTCAGTCTAAACCACTCTGGTCTTTGCGAACATGCTCTAAACCTCCAAAAGAAGACTCCCCTACCTCTTGGTATGGCAGACTTTTCATGTATTTCTTTAGATTTTGAGATTTATGACTTCCAAATGATCATCTAACTCTGATTCAATTTGCCCAAAGATGACAGCGAATTTCAGAAGTAATATGTTATGTAAACCAACAATTATTATGTAGAGGTTTCTGGATACCACATAAGTTAGTAATGGCTTTCTATAATAGCTTTCTAAACTGGGGGGTTATCAGTAAATATCAGCGCCAGTACCATGCGAGGCTAAATAGTTTTTGCATATTTCAATGAGAATTTTATTCCCATATATGTCAAAGAATGCAGATGAATGTTTTGAAGCTTCCAAGAGAAATACAAGTTAATTAAAGGCTTCCAAGAGAAATATACAGACCTGTAGTCGAATCAAAAATACTCGGTTAGTCGAGTCATTGGAGTTCATTTTAAGGTCAAGTGGGATTATTTGAATCCTGCACGAACCAAATTGGGGGAAAATCAGAAAATGTAGTCGAGTGGTGGAATGACTCCAAACTACAAAGTCTGGAAATAATGACAAAGTTGCAGAGAAAACTATGTTTATTCCATGAAGTGTGGTATAAGTAATGTGGTGATAGAAGAGATAGAACTTCATGTGGTTATGGGGCCATTGTTACCCATGGAGTTGGGTGTGTGCTTGGTTTGCACTGATCACTCACTTCACAGGGTATTACATCGAGTGCTAATCGGTGACTTCTGCCAATCATAAACAAAAATATTGAGAGAAAAAACTTGTAAGCAAAGTAATGAGCTTGTCTTTCATACTTGTTAAAGCCGCCGCATTTTTTTGCGAATCAAGAATTGAAGAAACAAACTCTTTTGGGGTTTTGTTTTGCAGTTAATATAGAATCATAACTGGATTTATAAAGGGCTTAATTGCCAAAGGAAACAAGGTGACTAGAAGAGTGAAAACAAGCAAAGGAGCAAACACAAACAGACCAAATACAGAATTTATATGGATCATCAACACTTCCCTTGCAATTGCAATACGAGTGTTCATGATTTTGTATTATTTAAAATGTTAACTTCTGAATGCGTAGTTAAACTTGAATGTAAAACTTCTTGGTCTTATCAAACATTTGGTTTTCCGTCATAAAAAGGCTGCTAAAACTGATTGTGGCAAGGCTAATATGGGATCTTGAAAAAAGTCTCTCATCTTATTTTCCCCAGGAATGTTTGTTGCAGATATAAATGGAGCTTATGAAATTTTTTTTAAAAAAAAATTATTGCAAGGTATGCAATTCCAAATGATCCAGCGATAACAAGCTTTGCTACAGTAATTCTTATAATTTATGCTGCGATGGAAATGAGTTTTCATCACTGTGACTTAAACTGTAAATTAGTGGGCACTGATGAGTGAAATGATATCATATTCATGATGAGGAAGGATTTTACAAGTGTGTTCAGATCATATCGCCCATGCACCACTGAACCTATAGGTTGTGCCCAAGTGCTGAATGGAGCTGGATTAATTCTGGGTCTTCATTATTAGGTGCCTCCATTTTAGATGGTGTTGTTTTGACTATTTGCTTTTAAGCAAGGAGTTTTGTAACCTGACCCATCTCACAATTTTTACACACTATGAATTCGGAAAACCCTTCACGGAATGAAGCACGTTGATTCCATTAAGGTTTCCCAATTCATAAGTGTGTCAGATGGGTCAGGTTATGGAAGCGCCCTTAAGAAAATGACACTGGGGAAAAAGATGAATTAAAATGGAAGTAAAATTTGTTTTGTTGGTGTTTTGTGATCAATGTGACCAGTGGCTATTTGTAGCAAAGTAAGCCAGTTGGACCTCACAAATGTTGTAACATGCACTACGGCAGCATATACATCTGTGTCCATATTGCAGGTTTGTGGTTAATCGTCGGGTTCAACCAGTGGGGGGCTTTGAAACAACACCACAATGAATGCAATGGTGCAACCACAATCCGCAGTAATTAGGGAATAAAATGTGTTCGGAAGTTAAGAACACAAGACATTTCTGATATTGCAAAAAATTCCCTAAGGACTAGCACCTTGTAGGCTAAAATAAAGTGTAAAAAGTCAGGGTTTTTAGGTGTAAGAATATGATATTGGTGGGATCACATGACCTTATTGAAGTGAAATTTCCCAAAAACGGTGAATTGTGGGATGGACTACTAATAAATTCCTATGGGTTCAAAAATTCATAACATTCATAATGACAATTGAGGAAGGCGGTACAGGTGGGAAAGCAGGTGCAGGCAGAGTTCACCGATTACTCTACCCAAAGATCGGCAACCAATCCAAAACACATGCATCTTGTATTTGCTTTGTAGAATGTAAAGTAAGAAACAAGTTATTGGAAATGTAGCACAAAATGCTAAAATGAACTTGTGTATTTTTTTTCATTTGTGTAACAAATTGCTGGCGGAATATTTACACATATTTATTGAATGAATTTTTGTTGTAAATTTGTATAAGAAATTACCAAACTGCAATTATTCTGTTGGTGCGTTTTATTTTGTAACATTAAAGGGACATGAGGAAGTTTTCTGAGGATACCGGAGTTGATTTATATTCACACGTGATGGTTGAAAGAAGCAACCTACCAGGAAAACAACTCGAAGGTTGATTTGAAATTTAAACTACTTAGTTCTCCAGGTAGACAAGGATTTGTAATATTATTAATCTTTCCCTGGGAATGGCGCACGCACGATAGTGTTGAAAAAAAACAAACCCATGTGCGCTGGCTGGATTCGAACCGGCGGACCTTCGTATACAGCAAGACGCTCTAAACGACTGAGCTATCAAGCTGGGTCGGTGGAAGAGCGATAGATATATCTATAGGTGTTAGGTTCGACAGGCGTCCTTCGCTTTCCATAGCGGATAGCATCAGAACTGTATATTTAACATATACGTTTATTTGTTTTGAAATTTAAAATACAGTTGCTGATGCTACCGCTAGGAAAGCGAAGGACGCCTTTCGACCTAACACCTATAGATGATATCATAGCGCTGCGTCTTCTACCGACCAGCTTGATAGCTCAGTCGGTTTAGAGCGTCGTGCATGTAATACAAGGTCCGCCGGTTCGAATCCGGCCAAGCGCAATTGGGTTTTTTTTTTTCCAACACTATCGTGCGCTGGCCCATCTCCAGTGAAAGATATAATATTACAACCGAAGTTTATTAGGGACAGGAAAGTTTGAAAGAAACCCAAGTTTTTTTCAACTTCCTGCAAATCTGCCACACAGAAAACATGCGTATGTTTCTGTTGGTACATGACAGAAAAAACAATCACATTTGTTTACATAAAGACTGTATTTTTTTGCCTTTTTCACGGAAGTGAGTATAATTTTGGATATCATTCAGGTGAAAGGCCATAAAATTTTCCTCATTGTCGTCCTGACATTTGGAGCTTTCAAATGCATGTCTTTCTCAAGATACAGATAAAAACTCTAATTTTAATGGTTAAAACCATCAATATTAGCACAGTAGTGCAAAGGGCGTGCCGATGCATTATCGTGTCTACAAGTTTGGTTTCACCCAGTACTTGATGGTCAGTGTGTAAAGTGTCATGCGCTCATATCAAGTAGAAAGCACGTAGACAAAATCGAAACAAGCACCTTTAAGTGTCTTTTCAAACAGTTGGGAATCATTTTAAATATAAAAAAAATGGTTCCCAAATAGGTGGTCATTTTTCTTATAATGTCTCTGTGTCTCTTTAAAAGATCAAACTTTATTTGGCTGACTGCAAAGCATTTTATTTGTTATTTCATAAGGCTAATAAAAAGTATCAAAGTTGCCAAAGGATTAGAAATCCATGGCTGAATGTTTGTTTTTTTTTTTTTTTTTTTCCTTTTATTTTTTCCTTGATCACATTTAGTCAACAGGTGTGGGAGCTTTGAGAGTCCATACTTTTTATTTTTAGCCTAATATGCAGATTATTTTGTTCCTATATCTTAAGAATATATTAGTGCATCAGCCTTTTTTTGTTGGACCAAAGAGATAGATTATGTTTTGTTTTGAGGTTATATTTTATTGTATAAATCTTTAGCTTTCATGTATGCAGTTCAGGTTACATCAGAAAGATTTGAACAATCCTATAAACTTTTGACATGTATTCCATTGTTTTACAAATGGAATTCACTTTGTTTGAATGTCACAAAAGTAAATTGCCTCCTGGTCACATACATATGTACTGTTTAGTTGGGATTTTCCCTTCTATACCACTGAATGCAGACAATAACCTATAAATTGCCAATTTTTTTACAGTCATAAAAAATGGTATTATTGTGCCATTTTCTATTATTATAAATACAAAGGCATGGTGAAGAATGTTGTCTTTGAATGACATCATGTTATAGGCTACTGCATCACTGATTCTCTGGTTTCTGGGTGTATACTCTTGAATCTATGTGGATTTGTTGTAAAGGAACAATTATACGGCATAATACCAACACATTCATGAATAACATCATCCACCTGAGTGCAACCTTCCTTACAACATTTTTGATTGGCTAATTATATTAGATATTCATTTCAGTAACCAATTGAAATGCAGCTTCCAAATATCTAAGCTCTTTACTGCCCTACCACCATTCTTACCACGTTGCTTATTGGCTATAAAATCACAAATTCCAATGTGACCAATAGGCAGGTGGTACTTGTGGAGTTTATTCCATTTCAGCTTTAGACCGAGCTTTAAACCACGGTTAGTCCTACATGAGTGGACCTTTTTCCCTTCCAAGATACTCTAAAAATATGCTGTAACAGATGAGAAAATTCCTCATGGATGGGTCGAAACAGCCCATCCATGAGGAATTTTCTCACCAGTTACATTTAACTTTCACAGTATTTTGAAAGGAAAAAAGGTCCACTCATATAGGACTAACCCTGGTTTAAACCCAAGTCCAAAGTTAACTCCCTTTCAGAATACCAGCCTTTGTGTTTTGACAACTGTGCGGACAAAGTGCGGACACTATCATAAAGTTAGGACAGTGTGACATTTTTTCCATATTTTGATTTAAATGGTGTTAAACTCATTTAAAGGCACTATCATTGATTAATCAATTCAGAAAATTGAAAAAAAAATCATAAAAAATCAGATTTTTGCATATTTGTAATAAGTATAGTATCCTAACATACCGTGCAAATGATAAAGACCAAAAGCAACCAAATAAGGACAAAATTGGATCATTTTGACATTACTGTCTATGCAGACACTTACTACAACACATAATTGAATGGAGATTCACATCTTTGAACACTGCTGTTTCTTCCTTTTCTGTCAATTTTTCAGTTCAAAAAGATAACTTAAGAGAACTCTACAAACTTGCCCTTCACCTTTAAGATATTCCTACAATTTTAATAGTTTTGACTCTTTTGAGTGGATCACTGATAGTGTCTTTAAAACAATCGTTTTGAGTGTATAACAGTCAAAAACGATTAAAATCGGGTATCAAAATTGTCTTGTTTGTGATATTTTTTAATTTCTTATTCCAGTGTTTTCATGTTGGAAGAGGTTGCAATAGTTATGCCATTACTTTAAAACATGTCACTGTTTAAATGCTTGCTCTTATTAAGAAAATTTGAGCATTTCAACTTCCATAAATGAAAAGCAGTTTGCAAGATTTTTTTTTAAACTGCCATCATTCTGAAAGTATCAAAATCATAATTTCCTAGTCAGAAGTTGTCTAACAATATGTGTAAATGTCCTTAACATGAGGGCTTATTTAAGTCCATGAATATGTACAAATTTATATGCAATTGGAGCACTTACTAGGTTGCATTTAAAGGTCCCTGGCCCGATCGCTAATAGCCTCGTCCCCAGAAGTCCCAGATTTTCCCGGAAGTGGTCAACATTTGATTTACCCTGTGAAATCATAGATGTTTGGTTTCAGTGGCGTAACGGGCCTGCCCGCTCTGAAGGGGCAAATTTCCCACTCTGTGGAAATTTTCCCTCTCAGGGGGGTCAAAAGGCCAATTTTTCCCGGTCAGAGGGCTAAAAAACGGCTGATTTAGCATGATTTTTGCAAATGTTTTCCCGGCCAAAGTCGTCGGGGGGGGGGGGCAACCTGCCCCCCCTGCCTGTTACGCCACTGTTTGGAAGTTATGAGCGAAAATGTGCCCATTTTGGTCGACCAATATTAATTTTACAGAGTACTGTACGGGGCTTACCAAATCACATTTTTAGCTCTCGCATCAAAACGGATTGAAATATCGGCGCAAAACTTTACAGAATATCCCTAAATCGGGCCATCCCCCTTTAAAAATGTCATTAATCTTTTGGCTATCTATCACAATTGCATCAACTCTGCTCTTAACCAAATACTTTGCCGATTTACTTGTCAAGTATGTAGCAGGTTGTTGAAGAAAATGTAATTGTAGCTGAAGTTCATGATCTATTTTTTTCTTCTACTTTGTAATCAGGGCTGCACAGCATTTTAATGCTTCCTTGATATAGGAATTGATTTTTAAGCTTCCTTCCAAACAAACAATCTCAAAACCTCCTAAAGGATGTAGTATGAACAAATAGACCCAGAACTTGATTGGAATGAGTATTAAGTTCTGTGTCAATTTGACACATACTCCTGTGTAAAAAAAAAAATGCCCCACTAATGCATATAGTAGGCTCATAAATAGAAAAAAAGTTCTACTTACCTGAGTAGCATGTATGACATTAGTTTTTCTTGAAGGGGCATTTCGTGATTTGCAGCCTCACCCCCCCCCCCAGACTTGCCTAAAAAGATGAGATTTTTAAATCTGAACCATTGCCGTTAAGTGTGTCTAATCTCACATGAAAATTTGATCTAGTCTGGAAGAAATTTGTAATTTTGTATTTACAACACAGTAGCCTATAATTATAATGCGGCATTGTGATTAAATATCGGCTTACCTTTAAATACCCGATAGTGTAAAAATGTGAAGAAGGGGTCCATTCCCGAAACTCGGACATAAATCTACATGCATATCATGCTTGAGTGGACCAATTTGTCCAAAGCACTGTGTAACTGGTATGAAAAGGTCTGTTATGTAGGACATACACATGAGTTTGGAGGTTTTACTGCATAACAGTATAGACTCAAGGGTCTATGATAATGGCTATCAGTAATTGTTATTAAAGCAGATGTCTATGATGCATCAAAAGTTATAGTAGATAGATTTATATTTTAGAATTTAAGATCAAGAATTTATATTTAAAGCATTCGAATAGCAGGTAATTTTCTACACCGTGTTCTAGAGATGAATTGAGTACCAGGAGACTGTTGTCTGCTTCTATACAATAAACATATGACCAATATCAAACTTGTTTCTTGTGTAATTGTCTGTGTGAAATCCCACGTAATTAACATGTATAAAAAATATTATTTTGAAGGGGCATTTCGTTCACTAGATATCAAGAAAGTCATTTCCAAAATTGCAGTTGATTCTGATGACGTTTTGGGCAAATATTTGTTATTATATACTTCATTAATAAATTTAAGATTGTTTATTGGTTGAAACTATCACGTGATTAAAATAGTTTTTACGGCGCTTAATTTGCGTAACTTACTGCAATCGCGTAGCACGTTTGCATTTACACGTAGTGGATTGCATGCGGACTGCCACATTCATTCACAGAGATGCATTGTTTGATGTGAAATTCATTGAATGAAAATGCAAAAATTGAAAATTTATTAATGAAGTATACCGTAAAATCGCGCCTACAAGCACCGGTGCCTGTATTCGGGACGATATCGGAAAACCGGACGAGAGAGAAATATTTGACTAGCGCCCTCTTAGTATATTCTGCAGATGAGCAACTACTTGGCTAGTGTAATATGACTCCAAATCGCTCATTAGTTACCATTTAGCAAACTCATTCTACAAAACCCTGCCCTGAACCACGAACAATCAAATGACATAGCTTTGTATTCTAACAGCTGTTTCAGCCAACGCCTTATTTTTCGCTGTAGAGTGCCACGCGGCCACGTAATAGGATTTGTTTCCCCAGGCAATCGGTCTAAACATACCACAGGGCAAAGGACACATGTTATTTAATGATTTTTTTTTAATTCCTTGTCATTTGTTTGGACCGATTGCTTGGGCAACGAATTCTATTACGTGGCACACTACAGCGAATAGCTGTTAGAGCATGGACATAAGTTTCAAAGATCCTATCACGTTGCCGCCTTTTGTTATTAAATCCCATCATGATCCCATTTACCGGCTTAAGGTAATGCTATAATCACCCTCTCAGCAGGAGAGCTGCCAAGCTATCAGCACGAATGAGATTTTTGTCCTAAATATGATCCAAATCAGATCAAATCAAATTAATTAAATCTCAACATCAAAAATACAATCAAATACAATAATTATACCCGATAAACCATAATGGTGAATGAGATGCATGAGGACACTGCTAAACTCATAGTGTGGGGTTGCAGTGCCCAAGGAAACTATAAGTTAAGAGTAGTGACTACATAATAGGGTGGACGTCGAACATTCTCCAGGAATCGTACTTAATTCAAATAATAAAAAAATGCAGTAAAGCGAAATAATAATAATAGTAATAAGAAGAATATTGTGCATTGAATGAGCTAATACAATTGAAAATGGTCCTGAAGTTAAAACAGACAAAACATAGACGTGTATTCACACATAATGAATAAAGCAAGAACAACAATGAAGAAACAGCACAAAGGTGACGTATAACTAGCCTACCGACAAATAACTTGATAGGACAGGTAAGACAAACAAGAATAAATCGACTGTATATTTTCAATTAAAAAGCCAAAACGCTTTCATGTATAATTATATCGTATTTGATTGTATTTTTGATGTTGAGATGAAATTAATTTGATTTGATCCAGGACAATGACCAGTTGAATTATCTTATAAGACAGCTATTTTCTACTATTACTATTTTCTACTTCCTCGCCAACTACGAACTGTTTTCATTGCAATCTCTAACTCTAAAATCAATCAATAATAAATAAATCAACTTTGTGCTAAGAGTGGGATTTGATCCCAAGACCTTTCGGACACCTTTCGAACCCAACACCTATAGATAATATCTATCGCTTCTCTACCAAGCCTGGCTTAGCTCAGTCGGTAAGGGCGTCGTGCTGGAAATACGGAGGTCTCCGGTTCGAATCCAGCCAAGGGCTCGTGTTTTATTTAACAGTAACGTGTGCTGGCCATCTCTAGGGAAAGATTGGTGATTTTCTAGGAAACTATACCTGCGAACGAGAATACGAAAAAAATGCGTATTTATCATAAAATAAGCGATTTTGTAATAAGAATTTGGATCCTAGATTGGACTTAACGGCGGAGCTGGAAATGCTACGTTTATGTCCATCAATGATGAAATAGTGCCACCTCGAGAAAATAACCTCTAGCTTGATTTGCCTGAACCAATAAACAACTAATGGATGAGCGTAGACACGTACATGGCGCTATTTCCAGCAGTGGCGTAACGGGCCTACCTGCTCTGACGGGGCAAATTTACCAGTCTTGGGAAATTTTCCCTCTCAGGGGGGTCAAAAGGCAAATTTTTCCCGGTCAGAGGGCTAAAAAACGGCTGATTTAACATGATTTTTGCAATTATTTTCCCGGTAAAAGTCGTCGGGGGGGGGGGGGGCATTTTTTTTTTTTTTTTTTTTGGGGGGGGGGGGGGGGGGGGCAACCTTCCCCCTGCCCCCGCCTGTTACGCCACTGATTTCCCGGCTATTTCACATTGGAAGGCCGTTTCCAGCAGCCGTTGAATTATGATGATAATTAATTCTAATTACAAAATTCCTTCGTTTGTGAGACACAGACATTTTCGAGCTTAACCATTCACAGGTATGGTTTACTAGCTAGTTACCAATGCAACCGTGTACAAATCTCAAATTTTTGAAGAATTGGGGGCGCTCTTCAAAAAAATGTGCTAATATTGCTTTAATAAATATACATCCACCATGCTATGTTTCACACGTATGAACCGGATATTTTCATATAGTCCAATATAAATACATCTTTTGTTTTGCCCACAAAATCTTGGATTAGCTTACTGAAAGTAAAGGACATTTGGCTGTTTTCTTTCGATAAAAAGTTCAATGTTTTCTAAACTTCCGGCAAAAATTGCCAACATCAGCTATCGGTCAGAATGAACTCACTGCCAACATATATTTTGCCTGGAAATGGTTAGTCTTGTTTGAGTGGTCAAGCATGAGGCGGTTGAATAGATCACCTAAAAGGTCCAGTCATGCGGCCCTTTAAGTTTTCCAATAAATTTTCCTGGTAAATGAGTAACCGTGGGTATCGGATTACTAAATTTAGCAATCTTCTTTTAAAATCAGTAGAGTCAATCAATCTAAACAATTTGCCCCATTCAGTGTTTCTTTGATCAGATCCCCGGGGTAACTTAGGCCATTGGGAAATTTCCCCCTTTCACTGATTGCCTCGGTGCGATCCTGCTAAGACTCAAGTCAAGGACTTACTTTGGATTTGGATTACTGAAATGGTGTTCTTTGTCTGAGATTGCCGCACAAAGAAAAGTCGTTGTTGGGTTCGTCCACAGTCGCGAAAAGCGTATTCACATGATAGTTCCGAACGGAGAGTCAACTCAACCGATTATATGTGTGCCATATTATTTAAATAACAATACATCGAACGACAAATTGACCATGGAAAAAAGAGGTTCATAGAACGGGAGAACTGTCAATGTTATAATCCGTCGATGTTATAATCCATTAAGCTTAATTAGCCGTCATTCATAACGGACTCACTACAACTGCAAACTCTGCCGTTAATCACCGTGACGTGTACCGTCGCTTTGGTTAATTTACATGATGTTCGAAGTAAAGTAAACATAGTTTTCTATTCCTAAGCTCTCATTGCAAACTTTACAGCGTGTTACTTTAGCTCTGTGATGCAAGTTCAATATCAATGCACTATTCCATATTCCAAAACGACAGAAAAAAGTCCAAAATTCCCCATATATAATCACAAAGAATCATATAGGTAACAGATAAAACATCCATCCAATTTCTTTTTGTCTGAATATTTTGAACTTTGTTATTGTTTCATTAAAAATTAAGAAAGATTTTTTTTCATTTCCTAAAGTAATTAAGAAAGAGTCAAAGAAACAAAACGACAATCCTTTCCTTTTCCATATTAAAAAAGAGAGCTAAAAATACATAAAAACGAAGACCTAAGTAAAACAAATTTAAAAAAAAAACATCATAGAAATAAGACGGAAAAGAGACAGACCTCCAAAATTTGTTTTGGAAAATAATTCATACTAATGCTTGTGTTAAGTTCGTGCCTAAATACTGTGCATGAAGTTGCCTTGAGGACTTCTTCGTTTACTTTCTACTCTAACCAGGAAGTGATCGACTTATTTATAGTAGGATTTTTTATTCCTGTCAGTTAATTAAAAGTTTTTGGGGCGTGTCGACGATTCCATTCGTTCTGAGAGGTTGTATGCTTTACCCATCAATACAATAGAAATTCGATGTCACGATACCAGATCAGATTATTGGCCGTAATTAAAAAAAATGTCCCTTTTCTCACGAAGAAAATATACAAGGTAAATGCACTGAATAAATTCTAAACACCAAACTTGAACTTTTAGCATAAGAAAATGATACGAATAAGTAATTATTACTCACTAAAGTTCTTTTACGTCACTATGGAATATTAGAATATTATATTTTATTCGTCTTGTTCTAGAAATAATATTTGACAGCTTGTTTAATCCCTCTATGGTCCTGTCATTTATCTAAGTAGTTTAGAGTTTTGGTCAGTCATAACAAACTACAACATTTAAGTGGCCTAATCCTCCTCTTCACCCAGCCTTGATGCATGTCATGACACTTTATATGTTCTTTGAAGGAATCGATAGCGTGTCTCAGACTTTACGACAATCTGTTCAATTGAACCTGGAACGATGCCTATACATATTTGATACGAAAAAAGTCATGTACAATGGGTTAAATCATCTTATTCTGTTGAACAAAGTTGAGCATTTCAGCTTTTTATTTTGATCTCAACACACTGCCCCTCCATATAAATTCGTACCATCGACAATATGCGTTTACTGACAGGAATAAAAAATCAGACTATAGTTAAATCTTGTTGATGGTTCAATCAGGATTCTATTATCTGGAGATACAATAGATGAATAGGATTATAACATCGACGGATTATAACATCGCCAGTAACCAATGCATCTCACAACGAAACACGTACAGCAAACCTGAAACTTCAATTACCAATCGTTAATTGAGCACAAAAGTTAGTAGGTCGGTCATCTCGCGGTACACCGCACAAGAAAGGGCAAGCTATCCAGCTATGTAACATACAATTGAATTCCAGAAATGCTCGAATAACACAGGTGGCCTATTATGACTTTGGTATTTCTCCCGTGGGGTAAGAAAGATCATTAAGGACATGGTATTTCATGGTTCATGGTATCTATTGCGATGCATGATAACAACGTTCACACGAAGAGCGTGCCAAAACCCACATTATTAAATAGATGGCGCTAATCAATTTTTTTCTCTCTTGTCCGGTTTTCGACATCGTCCGAATAAAGGCACCGGTGCTTGTGGACGCGATTTTACGGTATAAAACAAATATATACCGACTCTATTCGAGTCTCTGGCTTAAAACTATGGTCCCTCGGTGACTACATTAGTGCTCTTTTGCTGAGGGGCGCTCAGCAAAATAGCACTCCGAGGGAGTGTCACCGAGGGACCATAGTTTTAACCAGAGCCTCATTACAGTGCCCATGTGCCACTGTGCTGTATTTCCGTTTATGGATGGAAAATACAAAACTGAATTTCTTCTTTCCAAAAATATTCAAATTTGCACATAATAGGCACAACATACTATACTTAGGACAAGGGTTCAGATGATATACAAATCTTAAACTTTTTTTAGGCAATTGGGGGGGAGGCTGTGGCGTGGATCACAAAATGCCCCTTTAAAATGTCCTTGGAATACTAGTCAAGTGGAAAAGGCACCCATACCCAACAAAAATAGTGTTCCCCAGAACGCTATTGTTATCACACCATTGCTGTTGTGAATGGGGTCCGGGTGACATAATACTAATTGTGCAAAATATATTTTTATGCTCTTTTCTATTTGCACCCTCCCATGGAAAATTGTTTAAATGAACCCTTCCCCCCCCCATAATGGGAAAGCCTTCCAGATAGATATTATCAATACCATAAGCATAATACGTCTCTTTCCCGTTATGTGGTGGGAAAGGGGTTGTATAACAAAAATTTGATTTCCCAGGAAGCCAACACTTAGTAGTGCTTTTCAAAATATGAACAATTTCATGTTTGTTTTTCAAAGTTGGATCCGACACTTCACATTTAAGTTATATGATTTGTGAAATGGGGTACCATATAACCCAATGCAAAACGTGAGGGCGCTTCTCTCCCGGGGCTTCTCTCTGCTTATCCCATTTCCTTCGGTCCGTATCTGTTAAGAAATACAACATTTTTGTTTATTTTCCGGTCTTTTCACACAGCAAGCCTATGGGACAGCAAAATACAAAGAATAGAATCAACTCAAATTTGTTGAATGAGTTTTCCAAAGATATAGTGCAAAAGGAATAAAACATGAAATGCGCATTCATATGAATTACCCCAGTTTGGTGCATTCTGGCCTTGATCTTAGATTAGTTTTGATTGTTCCCATTTAAGTAGCTATTTCCCATCATTCTTGTAGGGTTACCTTTAGTTACTCTCCTTGAAAAGGTTGCCTTTTTGCATTACAGGAGGATAAGAGCTGAATTAAAGTTGCATTTCTGATTCCAGCACCTTTTTATGCATGTTCAACTAGATACCCACCTTGAGAAAAGCTTATTCACAAAATTTGAGTTGACCCCGAGCTTGCGGTTTTGTATTATGAGCAAATGCTGTTTTCCCACTAGGCCACTGTGCTGTGATTGCTGTTCGTTTACAGACATAAAATACAAAATTGCAAATTTTCTCTTTCTTACATATACGACCGAACTTTGGCACGTAAGCTTTGTTACACAACACGGATTACTAAAGGCAACGGTTTCACGACGAATAAAAATCAACTTTTCGAGGTATATCGGGGGACAAGGTTGTGGATCAAGAAATGCTCCTTTAAAGGAGTTTGTGAAAAGAAGTTTGTGGAAGATGTTTCATATAAGAGTCCCAATTATGCAATGATGTTAGTGCCATCTATTCTGTCAGTGCTACTGTACAACATCATACAGTGCATCACAGAATCATTGTAATACCTCATTTTTGCATTCTTGGGACTTCTATATGAAACATTCACCCACAGTTTTAACTGAAAGACGACAGATCTGAAAAGCTCTGCTTGAGGATGACAACATGGTAATGTGTGTAACTGGCGCGAAACCTGGCTTCTGATCTAATTCCAGTATGTGTACCCAGTCAATCGGCAGGTCACCCAAATACTATTGTTCACACTAAAAATTGTTGGACAGGGTCATTTTACATGGGCTTTCACAAATACAATAGGCAAATGCCCTTGCTATTGTCCACATTCCCTGCACACGTCTGCAGTTCAAATCGATGGAAACCAGGGGCACGTTATAGCATATGAGAATTAAATTCAATGATACCAGTAAATCGGGTTCTCAATAGGCGGCCCGCCAACCATTGACTTTTGGCCCTTGACTTGCTCTAAAATATAAAGGGAAACATAAGAATTTCAGGTGTATTTGGCCCTCAAGTAGGGAACTTTCACATGTGTTCACCATTCTCTGGCCCTTCAGCCAATATAATTGAGAATCCTGCAGTAAATGTAAAGTTATACATTTTCCATGGTCTTCGCTCTCTTAAAAGAGATAGAGTAACACGTACGCAGACTTTTTTGTAGCACACAATTCATGAATGATTTGGGATGCTTTAAAATTTGGTGGGATTTCTATAACTTCAGAGACCACGCTTTTTTCAAAACTTAAAATTCGTCGCTTTTAATTCGTTGTTTTTAACCCCCAAACACCATTTCACATCATATTAGACCAACTGAGATATGTAGCTGACATTCTGCAACAATAATACATGATTTTATAATGAATTCAGGTATTTTGGACCTCAAATCAGGACATTTTCCAGAGCTTTTCGACCAGCTATTGAGGTCACAGCGATTGTATTGTCTTCTCGTGTACAAGAAAATAATGCATGTTGGCGTGACCTCCTGATTGACTGTACCTTCTCAATGAGACCAGCGTCTTACAGAATAAAGTTCATACACTACTGCTTATTGAAACTATAGTGGAAACTCATTCCAAAGTTGTCACAGACAGAGGAATTAATTCTTTATATCCAAATTTCGTTATAGCAGGGTTGGAAAAACAATAATTGGTATCATGGTTCAGGAAAAATACTTCTTTAACCCTGGTCTACCTGAGCCACTTTTTGTAACAAAACTCCCGAAGGGGGGGTGGTTGAAAAGGAGCGGAACATGTCAATTGACAATTACATTAAATAATTTGGCACCAAAAAAAGGGGTTTTAGCAAGCCAGGGAAAAAACCCAAAGGGGGGTGGTAACCACCCCCCCCCTTCGGTAGACGGGGGTTAAAACAGGGTTTTTTTTCCTAGTCCAGATTTCATTACGAGGTTTTACTGCATTTCAAACTAACCTTAGCAGCTCAACAATACGCATGACGATTTTTGGAAAAAGTAGCAAGCAGATGGTAGCTAAATATACTTATGTAAGGGCAAAACAAAGACACTATCAGTCTTTTTTTCCAAATTCAAAATGCCTATTTTGTCTCTAAATTTCTAGAGTTAAGTCATATCAACGCCTTATGTTCTTTGTGAAAGACAAAGCATTTTAAGTGGTCTTGAAGATGCCCTTTATGGCTGTTTTGTTGGCTAATAAAAGTCCTGATCTGACTTATCGTAAATGCATAAAAATTGCATTTCTTTAAAAAAATACAACAAGTACACTTAAAGCCACTCGTTAAGGGGTTTTACTACAACATTTCCATCCACAGTGCAAAACATATGGAACCTTTGAATGAAAATGGAGGGCAAAACGATTTTGTTTACCCAGAAATCGCTGATATTGGCTTTAACTAGACAATTTTTTACCTCCAATATACAAGCAGACCGAGTTTGATTTCTCAATTGTCAAGAGCGACTACTACTAAAAATGTTGTCAACCAATGTGCTCCTGAGGCATACATCCTCTTTCTTACTATAGCAGGCTGCTATCCGTGTTCCGTATGTGATAGTTCGGGGACAGAAACCCTTTGGACGTGCGCGTACTTCCTGGTTCTCTGCGTATTTACGGAAAAATGCACTTGCCTCTGATTGGCCACAAAAGCGATCTGCTGTTGCTGGGTCACCGCCACGCATCATACGTGCTGATATCCACCCCCTTTTACAACCAGGTGGTACGCGCTCTTCAGAAGGTTCTGTCCCCGAGTATAATTTCATAAGAACCACCTGCCACCTGGATAGGCACACCTGGTGTTGACAGTCTTGCGATCTGCATATTGTGGGTTCGAGTCTTGCTCTTGTCCTATTTTTATTTCTGAGTGTACTTTGGATGTACAAGTACTATAATCCGAAGTACAAGGCGGTTCTTGAACCAAAGGCCCTCGCCCATGGAGTCGCTAAAGACAAGAAGCAACATTTCATATCTCACGGAAGATTGTGATGGCCCACCAAGTTTCATCCTCCTACCACATGTTAAGTGATTTGAGACCTCGATAACCCACTACCTTGAAATGACCTTCCAAAGTGTCACACTGAATGTTGACCACAACACCCCCCCGTTTCATCCTCCTAACACATGATTAGTATTTGACCTTAATGACCCCACACGACCTTGACATGACCAAATTTTTTTGGCACTGAATTATGACCACACTCCCAATTTTTACTCTCATACCACATGTTAAGTGATTTGACCTTGGAATGAACCCTGCAATACCTTGAAATTACCTTCAAAATGTTTTGGTCCTGAATGTTGACCACACTCACCAATTTTCATCCTCCTACACAGTTTAGTGATTTGCCTTGACCCCCCACAGACCTTCAAAGATTTTGGCACTGAATGTTTTACCACCCCCCAAGTTTCATCCTCCTACCACATATTAGTGATTTGACCTTGGATGACCCTCATGACCATTCACATGACCAAAGTTTTGGACAGAATGTTGATCACAACGCACCATTTGAAACCCTCCAAGCATGTTTTAAGTGATTGGAACTTTTACTGAATGTTGTCCACACCTACCAATTTTCATCCTCCACCACATGTTAAGTGATTTGAACCTGGAACCTCAGAGACCATGATGACCTTCAACAATTTTGGTACTGAAGGTTAAACCACACCCACCATTTTCATCCTCCTACCAACTGTTAAGTGTTTGACCCCTGGATGACCTCCGTTGACCTTGAAATGACCTTCAAAATGTTCTGCAACTGAATGTTGACCACCCACCAATTTCCATCCCCTACCACATGTTAAGTGATTATACCTTGGAATTACCTCGGATGACCTTTAAAATTTTTCGGCACGAATGTTGACCACACCCCCAGTTCATCATCCTACCACAACAGATAAGGTATATTAGCACTTTAACTCCATTTTTGCCATATTTTTGACCCATTGACTTTGACAATGCCCCATGCCCCTCCTCCAACTCATCCGCAGCCGACTTGAGTGACATCTATGTGCGAAGATGGACACCCTTCCTTTGCTCATCAAAAGATATCGTGTTTACAACGTTTATTATAGCGATTTATCCCTATTTTAGGCCCATATTGACCCTATTTTTGACATTGACCCATGCCACATGACCACTTTGTATCCCCATCCACCCACCCCTATTGAGAATACATCTATGTTGTCGAAGAGAGACTGTCCACACTTGTTGTCTGTTCCAAAGATATCGTGAGGGACACACACACGCACGGACGGCTACCATTTCTATAGTCCCCCCGTCGCCAACTAAAGTTTGGCGGGGACCATAATTGTTTGAACTGATTCGAACAATTTGCTCCGTGCATAAAGCGTCGCAACTGCTGTAACACCGCACGTAAAACATTAAATAGATATGCAATACACCCGTGTACACGTCACACAAGCCGGTACTGGCGTACGCTTAGTTCACACAATTATTATACGGCGACATAGCATCATAAATATAGCAATATCGATAGCTTCCAATGAAATTGAGGGACATTGTTCCTTGCGCACAGCTGATTGACGACATCTCAACTTCAAAGTTGCACTTACCTGGATTCTTGTGTACTACCCAAAGTCCAATGTGAAGACTGCCACTGAAAATCTCATCGTAAATCAATAATGGCACATATTTTTGAAGAGCGCCCCTAATTTATTTTTTTTTTGCAGTTGTGTTGGTAATTGTCTAGTAAACTATACTTGCTAACGACAAAGCTCAAAAATGCGTACTTGTCATAATAATTGATCATGTAATTAGAATCAGGATCCCAATATTAATTTAGCGGTGGAGCTGTAAACGCCAATTTTGTCCGTTCAAGATGAAATAGTGGCACCTCACAAAATGACTAACTTAAAGGTGCAACGAGAGATTTTGAGGCAGCCAAATTTGTATCATAATAGTAATTGCATATGGATTAGACACTCAATAGATTTCTTACCTTGTATTTGGCTACAGAAATGTCTTAAAAGAGGAAAAAGGGTGATTTTGAAATGCTTTTATTTCAATGTAAAACAGGCTGAATTTTGTATTTGCTCCTATATGAAATTAGAAATTTCACATTTTTTGAACAAAAAAACTTTTCTCAGCTTAATCCTCTCAGATGGGGATCTTTTTGATGGAAAGCTTTACATCAGGGCAAAAATCAGTACTTTCGATTTTCAGGGATACCTGATATGTGAAATCTCCCGTTGCACCTTTAACTTGCCTGAACCGATGGTACTACTAATGGAAAAGCGTAGAAATGATGGCACAATTTCCCGGCTATTTCGTATGGGAAGGACATTAATTATCAGAGATCTACAATATTATTTATTCTAATTACAAAATTCCTTCTTTTGCAACCGAATTTTGAGCTCGACCATTCACAGGTATAATTTACGAGCCAATTACCAATGCAACTGTGCAAAAATCTCTAAATATTTGTAATAATTAGGGGCGCTCTTCAAAAAATTGTGCTGTAATTGCTATAACTGTATCATCTCCTGGCATAAAATGGATTGCACTACTTTGACAAAACCAAAGCATATGGCTTCCAATCATGTTGAAAGCCCCATTGCTCCCAATCCCAGAAATATACAAAACTAATTTTAAGGAATTGGACAATCTTAAATGCTACAATTTAACAATACTATGGAATCCAAATCCTACAGGTAGACCTATCGATAATGCAACTTGGTGGGGTCCACATACGAGGAAAAAACGGATGTGCCTACATGGATTTTTAATAGCAATTTTGAACTTTGTAGATGTAGGTGTCCAATAATTTGACTGATATAAGTCAGTCTAACACTGTCTGGGCACCATTTGCCTTCATTCAAAAATTAAAACTACAGAATTTTGGACCTTTTCCTTTCCCAGAAGAGGGATCTACAAAAAAAAATATGGCGGCGACCATAGCATGCATTGTTTCCCTGGCATAACCTGCCAACATTAGAAAGTCAAAAATCTTACTTATGAAAGTGCAGAGTGCACACGGTAAGCAGCATTGCACTCAACACTAGCAAAATGGGGTCCAAGGGTCGGTCTTTGGGCCCTGATGGGGTCCAGGAGCCTGCCATAGTGTGCCTAAAGGGACCAGGAGGGGCTGACAAAGGGGCATGGACACCAAATTTGAAATTTTCTTCTGACTTTCAGAAATATTTTTCTTTGCAAAAAATTTTAAAATCTTATTAGTAAGATTTTCTGCTATCAAAAATCTTGGAAATCTTACTAAGATTAAATCTTACTAGTTGGCAGGTATGCCTTGGGTGTTTGGGATATTTAAAGGGACACAATGGCATGAAAAAATATTCAGATATAATGAAATGGACCCTCACTGAAATCACTTCCACAAATATGAAAACAATTTGGATGTTTACATTCTCAAAAAAAAAAATTAAAACACCAAGAGTTCACGGCAGTTCGTGGAAATTTCTGCCATGGAAAATCGAGGTGTTGACATCCCTGCCAGAATTTACAGAGTATCTAGCATGCTTTTTGACAATTCAAAAGCATTCAGACCAGGATTTCAGACATTGTACTTCAGGCTTGTAGTAAGATATTGAACTGACAAGTGAAGAGGATTAGACAGGGATTAGCACATGTACAAACAGCAATTGTCTGTGAGCTGATGACCGCATGAATTTTGATAAAATGCTGACAGTGATAAATGACTGAGAAATGAAGCTTACAAGGAAAATATTAGTTACTCCTTTTTTTTACAAAATGTAAACCCCCAAATTTATGGAAGTGATTTCAGGAAGGGTCCATTTCATTGTGTCTGAATATTTTTAAGTCATTGTGTCCATTTAACTGCATAATCTGGATTGAAAACATTACGATGTAATTTTAAAAACGTGTTACGTTATTGGATGATGTCATGACTGAATATTGAGCTGGGAAAACTGATTATGAATGATTTATGGTGCTAGAATTGCATTTTTGTGGCAGCCCCAAATTTGGCAGTCATTTTTCACTGTTATCAACACAGATACATGAACCAAAATACTGTTCATGAACACCCATATAAAATGAAACGTCAACTCCCAGCTCTAGTATCTAGTAATACACCAGCTCCCACCAGACTCCTTTCAACACACTTGCCTAAACTGCAATAGAACCAAATCGATCCCGGCCAGCCCAAAACCATGTTGTGAGGGCGCTTCATACGGTCTATACATAACAATCACACACATAACCTGAACTCTCTGTAACCATTACAAATGCAACAACACAATTCCAAAAGTAAAAGCAAATCAAAACAAAGGCAGTCCATGGAAACTTGTCTTTTCAGAACATGTATTTTGTTAAAAAAACTGGTTCATACAAAAAAATTGCCATCAAAAATATCATTCACCTCGTCCGCCATGATAAAGCACGACCAAACGCAATGAAAAATGTACGCTTTCTGTGGCAGTTTGCACCATTTTTGTCCTTACACTACAGCATTAGTGTCTGTATAATTGCACAACCAGGCATGCATGCATGATATAGCTTTAATGTACATTTACACAAAAAAAACTTGCTTGGACTACAAAACAAAGACACGATTTAATTAATGTTTTAGATCCTAGGCAACGGTTATTTTAAAACGCAACAGGAATGATTTATTTTATTTATGCCATCTGTAACTTAACCAAAGTTTGTAGGAAAAAAAAGAAATATTTAAGAGAGTTTATCTACGAGCATAGAAGCATATACATTGAGCAAATGCTCCACCTTTGCCACAGTAAAAGCCGTTATTTACAGTACACTAATTACAACTTCACCACCAACAAAAATACGAGTACCAACCACACATGTCATCTTCGTAATAGGCACGAGCGTCTTCAAGACACAGTTGGCAATTTCTTGGCAGTTTTACCGCATTTTACTGTTCACAACAATACAAATCTTGAATCTGCCGATGAACTGGTGGCCATGTCTTGGAGGCGCCCCCGTGCAGCATTTCAAATGTTTCTTCCCTTTTTGGAAGTCACCTATCAACTTTGTAAATAAAGAGGTACAGAAATTGCTCTGCTGCTGATACTGACAATTTATGAAGTCCCAGCTCTGCTGGTCGACCGTTCGGCCATGAGTATAAACAAATCTGTGAAGGTTCGACTGCAAATGAATTGCACTTGTAAAAAGCTTTGGAATATGTAGCGAAGGCATCTTTTCAAGATGTAGAAAACCAGTACGCTTTGTATCTTCTGTACCTCAATTTTTACTCTGGTTACTTTTATACACCTTAAATGCAACAAAATAATCTGAATTTGTTGTCATTGGTGTATTTAATCAAGTAGTGTCAATTTTCCGTCGTTTTCATACGGACATGCTACACATTTCAATCATTTTGGTGACATTTTCTAACCATTCATAGGTTACAAGGTGGGAACACTTTCATAAAAATGAGACAACCTAAAATTCGGCATGTCTGGATGACCAAAATCCTCCCAGCAAATTATGCACAATTTCTTGGACAAATTGCACAATTGTTTTAGAAAGATTTTAAGACGTGAATAACTTGAACCTCAAGCATTTTTTTCCACATCACCTCACACGACTCATTTTGATGACAACATTTGGGTAGACAATCATTGTGATTTTCATAAATATATGAATGCTTGGCATGATTTTAAATTTGTGAAAATCACAACGAAACATCAAAGTACATATTAACCATCCCCTCCCATAATTCCATTTAACAAGCGTGAAATCTTAAGATATTATCAAGCAATTAACATATTTGGCAACTTATATAACTAAAATAATATTTTGCTTTGAACTTCAAACAGGGGCACTCTGCATGAGCAATTATACATGAGGGTAAAGTTCTTTTAAAGAATGCAAGCTCAGATAGGCATTAGTAAAACCAGTACGAACATAAGAAATACAAACTTTCCTTGGTTAAGTTAATTTGCGTTTTACAAAGTTGTCTTAATACGTGGTACACCTTTATAACCACACAATTCCTGGCACACATCACATGACCTACAATAACGTCCCTTGTTAATCATTTGTTCACATTTTGTACAAAACTTGTCACCAACCACCACAAACCCAAATGCTAGTGGACTATTCCACTGGTACCCGACATTGCTAAGGCGTACAAGGAATTGTTTTTTCCTTTGGCATCAGAGAACGATAGCTTGAGCACATCTTACAGAATTGGCAAAGTGGTTTCGTGGTAATGCACAGCACGGTAAAAATCAAGGGAGTATTCCTTCGCAAACGTTGACCAAGAGTCTGTTCACGAATGCAGTTATAACAATCGTTGCTATTACCAGACAACACTACCCATCATGTATGGCTAACGTGGTGTCAGGACTGTTGTGTTACTCGGTGCATGGCAAACATGTATCTTGATTGTGTAGGTCATTGGTGAGTGTTTCATATCCTGTTTTTTAATAATATCTCAATAACTACTATTAATAAATCTAAAAAAGTCTCTTTAAACAGGCGATGAATACATTGACACTTTTTTCTAAAACCATGCATGCACACCCTATATAACTAGTTTAATAATTTTTTTATTACACAAAAAAGATATGATAATTTAATATAACATCTAATCTTAATTTAAATATTATCGTTATGTTGTCGAGAACGAGCTTGGCACCAGTGTGGTATCATTATGCCTCAAGACTGCGATTGGTTACACACAAAGAAATAAAAGAAAAGAAAATTAAAGATTGCAAACACATCAAATGGATATCACAAAGTTTGACATCAATAGGCAATGTTTTTGTTACTTCACGACATGGGTTGATTTTGAGTTCAGTTAGCAAGCCGTTTTGACCCCCTGTACATAGGCTGCTGAATGGATATGTTGAACAGTTGTTTTGTTTTGGTTTGTTTTTGATTTTTTTGTGCCAATAATTTCTTCCCGGTCAAGCAATGGAAAATGGGTGATGGGGTGGCGCCTTTCCTTCCTCTGCGGCCTCTTACGTCACCACCCCCATCCCCGAGCCCCCGCGATGAGTAATCATTGAAACCCCAGTAGTACCAATAGAACCTGAACAGATACAAAGGTTAAGAATGATTATATGGTACGATCAAATAAATTCGTTATGTTGGGACATGAAGAAAAATGTTGCGCTTTCAGCAGTGGCATGCTGCTTCTATCTCTAAATACTATACGGTATATAAATACCTATTACATCAGCATTAATCCTTTTGTCTGTAATAAAAGGCCCCCCCCCCCCCCCCGGCATGCACCCCCGCCGGCATTGATTGTATTTCCATCACAAATCAATAGCCAGGATATCTGGGAAACCCATAATCTATACAAAAATAAGGCTGGTATTCCTGAAAGGGAGCCTAACCTGGGTTTGAAACAGGGTTAGTCTTACAAGAGTGGACCTTTTTTTTCCTTTCCAACATGCTCTAAATAGGGGCTGTCACGGGTGAAAAATTTCCTCAATGGGGCCATTCCGGTTTCATCCATGAGGAATTTCTCACTTGTTTACATTTGAATTTCACATCATTTTGTGAACGAAAAAGGTTCCCCTCTTGTAGGACCTAACCTTGGTTAAAACCCAGGTCTAAGGTTGGTCTCCTTTTCAGAATACCAGTCTAAAATACTATTGTTATGAGCTCAATAACAACATGGCTGCATCCACAACCTATAAATCAAAACTACATTCCTGCCTGCTAAAATGGGTCTAGTCATTTTTAGCTGAAACATGTGTATTTCAAGAAAACCTCACTTGACAAAGTCCTTGCTTTTTAATTTGATAACATACCTCGCAAATTGTGCACATCATCCTGCAAACATCTTCCCTAAATTTGCTTCGCAATTGCTTACTTGCAAGTGTAATATATGCCTTATTGCAAATATTTGGTATTTTTAAAGACTTTGGAACAATGGAGGGGCTTTTATAGAGACATATATTAGGGGTGGGCATATTACCCACTTTTTTTCAAAACAAGTAGATCTTTGGCCATTTTCGGCTGCCAAAACTGAATCATGGATAAGCAAAACAAAATTGTTTTTCATATTAATGAATTTTGATTGTGGTTGCCTGGATGTTAATTTGCATGTAAGTCACTGGGGGAATTTTTGGAATTTTAACATTACTTCAAACAATGTTATTCTCAACTTATTTTGTCAGAAGCACTCACACGAACAGGCCGGATGCCTTGTATATTCTATCAATATTTGCAAAGGAAAAATATAAATAATATCTTCCTGAATTGCGAAGGATTCAATTTTAATGAAAATGTATAATTGGGTGCAAGCCATGAATAGAATAGCCATTGAGCCCAGATAACTTAACTAAAGGAAATAAGAAATTTCCTTGCACCACTGGCTGGCATGCTTCAGTAAACTCTTGTATAACATAAAATCAATTATACTTGTATTGAGCCTTTCATCAAAACCAATGATAAAATGGTGTTTCTCATGTACTTTGGTAAGTCTATAACTGATTGCAAGGCATTCTATTTTACTGTTTTTTTGCGGCACCCTATAGATCCCATTTTTTGTAAAAATTGAAAAACCAAAAATAAAACACATTATTATATTTTTTCTTTGGTCAAAATTTATAGAATATACATGAGCATATGTGTAGCGAGTTTCGGACAAAATAGGGTTGAGAAGAACATTGTTTTTTGAAGTTATGTTAAACTTGCCATAATTCTCCATTGACTTACATGCAAAATTTAAAATCCATGAACCAACCCAAAAAGTTACTTTAGTGAAAATTTGCTTGTTAGATCGTTTCAGCAGCCAAATGGCAGCCATAGAATCCACTTGTTTTAAATATGAGAGTATGAATAAAAGTGTTTATTTGCCCCCTCCTAACAATTTATTTAATTGGATTTTTTGAAAACAATTTGCTTTACTGCTTGTGTTGACAAGGGGAGGTATAGTGTTCTTTCCCATGAATGCATTTCTCCAATACAATGTTTTGCACTGGTTGCCATGGTGAAGTTCTATGACAAAAAAGTACTTAAATTGTCAATATTGAGATGAGTTCTGTTATTTAGGTACATTCATCCGTGACAACCAGTGCAAACATTGTATTGGAAGAATTGCATGTGGGAAGAACACTATACCTCCTCTTGTGATATGTTCTTCCATGATGCATTTTCTTCCAATACAATTTTGCACTGGTTGCACACATTTATAGTGACCAAAGTACTTCATTGCATGAGTGGCGATGCATATCGTGTTCATTAGGAAACTTTTGTCACTATAAATTTATGTGGCCACCATTGCAAAATTGATATGAAAGAAATGCATTGTGGGAAGAACACTACCATCCCCTTGTGCGTATTACAGTGCGATTGAGTAAATTAATTTCTGGTACTAACATTCATTTAAGCATATGAGTTGACACCAAGTGCTAATGGGTTCAAAGGAAATCCTATACTAAAAAAAAATCGAGGTTGCCAAACAGAAAGACGTAACTCAAACTGAAAGAAATAGTAAAGATTTTCTTTAATTCATGCTGTTCATAATTAAAAATTGTTCTTGTTTAATAATTGGTGTGCTTATGTACTCATTTATGAAGCTTTATGAGATGTTTAACATATTGAGTCAGAATAGATTGTTGCCTTAGTAGAAAATTTAACACGCATTTCTCAAAAAGCAGGTATTAACAGCAGAATTAAAGAAATTCTTTAAATCTTTCTTTCAGTTCTGAAGTTACGGTCCTTCGTTGTCAACCCTCGAAGTAGCATCATAAAAATGCGCTATTAACATAATCATTGAGCACTTATCCAGCGATTCCATGGAAAAACCCCAAAACAAATTATTGATCGACCATCCACTATTTAAAAGTTGTGCTGGTGCATAACAATGGTCAATGGGATACAACCAAAAGTGAAGTATCCCTAATGCCATAACTAACATATATGTTACGAAAGTGTTACATGTGAAGTGGATGACCCTATGGTCTCAGCCCGTAACCCTTGGCATGTTATGCATTTACACAAATTTTAAGTAGCACATAAATCAACACTTCCAATACATGCAATAAAAGCAAGGTGGTCCCCTGGCATGGCCTCTTGTGCTTTGTTACCTTTAGGCGAACCAGTAACTGGAAAATAACCTACATACACGCTATAAGAATTATTATTTGAACACGATATTTTCCATGTTAAGGCCGACTCAAGAGATTTCCTGAGGAGTCCGCCCGATTCAATTTCCAAAAAATCGTGTTTTTTTGCATTTACATAATGTTTGTCCATATACTAATTATCACTGTGTGAAATTGCTAAGACTACAATAATCGATTCCTTCATTATAGAAAAATCACAACTTTGTTAAAAAATTCCGGATCCAGAACTTTTGTTATACAACAGTACCCCTATGGGACGTAATAACTACAACTACAATGTTTACTGCATCAAAACAAAATTCCGATTCCATCTCAATTTCGGATTGTGCATTGTGGTTACTTATCTTAGTTCTATTTGGACATTTTTTTCATTATTACACAAAGTAATATTCTCGAAACCTCTCTGAGTCCAGACTTTAAATCGACTTATCTTAACCATCTGGTCCACTGCACTGCTGCGCCATTTAAAATTGTGCTTATTACACGTTATGTGATACGGTTGACACAATGGCATCGCAACCATACAAGAATATCATTTCTAAAACGTTTAGGTAATTATCCAACACGGTGTGCACACGCTATGCCGGGCCATATTGCATAACACATATACACTAGTGCGAATTTTAAATAAGGCAATGGTCAAACCAGATGTATTTTGATTTTTATGGTTAATACATTCAAATCTTTATCCATCAACTACTTGATATGTGCAAAATATTTTATCTAGCATGTATCGTAATTATTTTCAGTATGGGTTTTCCTATACCTGCCGGATTAATTTTTTATTTATTATTGAGTTCAACTTTATGCCCCAAAAAATTCATGAATTATCCATTTTATGACCCTATATTCAAATCAGCATAAAAAAGAGCCTAATTGAGTCAAAGGTTATTAGAGGCTGTTCATTGACATGCCATCTCAAAGCCACTTTAATTACCTCTTATAAACCTATACCGAATCTACCAAAGCTCCCTCTTTTTAAGAGGCATATTAGAAGAACAACAAAGTATGGTTTATTTGCAAGAGGAGAGTTTAACAGTATCCCACAATACCTTGCAAGTTCCTCATACCCTTTCACCCTCCTACTTTACAGAACATAATATGGCTCATTGACAGGAACGAGAGACACAGTACTACCCATTCTACTACACTGTACTTTTCTACACAATAGTTAATATTTCACATTTGACTCTGGGCCCTTCCACTATCATCTTAATAGTCCTCAGAATTTTTTTTCTCAAAAATTCAAAAATGAAGCATTTAATGATTATAGTAGCTATCACAAAAGAACGGCCCTCGCTTCTCAAAACGGGGTGTATCGTGCGTAAACACGTAAGTGCGGGTCCGGATGGTTGATTGCCGCTCATTCCGAGCAAGTTGCATAGAGTAAATGGGCCCCACCCATATCGCTCTTAGCCTGATTGCGAGCGTATACGCAGTCAAGAGGACCGTTCTTTTTTTTTTTCCAACAGCTATTATAGATTCCGTATCAGCAGGGAAAAGCTTTCAAATGATCCCAAACAGCTAGCTTAGTCCAGTACTTCTTGAGATTGCTTCTTAAATGACAGGTCTTGTATTGAGAAGCCATCTCAAAAACTACTGGACCATACATAATTTATACAAAACAGGGTAAAGCAAAGGGTTGCCACATCAATGAACTTTAAGTTTCTGATCACTATATTTTTCTCCTACACAATAGGAATCACTGTAGTAGCCCACCCTACAGCCATTTCTCCCAGTTTGTTGAATCTTCAAGTAGGATTCACACAAACAATATGCTGCCACCAGGAAATTGAAGTCGTGGCCCAACCCTAATTCTAACCCTACACCTTAACTAATCTTGATTTAGCATAAACCCATGAATTTGTTGAATCCCTTTACCCGGCAAGTCCAATTAATGGAATCCTCAGCACTTCAAAACAAAATCAATATTTTTCTATACAGTACAATATTATCAGAAAACTATAAGTTTAATCATTTTACATTTTCTTAGTTTTACTAGAGAGCTGTAATTCCACGAATCCACAAAACCTCCAGAGAAATGTCACCATCTGAGTCATAGCCAATTCCACCACAAGTCCACATACCTTTCCAGTTCACAACCACACATAATCACACACATTCAGTTAAGAAGTCCCCGCACGAGTAAAGTCCCACCACAAGTAAGCCCAATCAGGAAGTCAAGCATTAAGCCAATTGGGGTTCATCTAGGTCATTCTGTTCTGTGGAGAGAAGATTCTTTTACTCAGTGTGATTTGTCCCCATCTACGAAGGTCGATGGAAAAATAAATTTGGGTTGTCCCTTGTATTAAGTTGTTGGTGGAATCCAGAAGGGGGGAACTCTATAATGTCATGGGTAAAATTAAAATTAAAAAGCAGTAAACTTGCGTCATCCCCGGCAAGATGTCATTCTGGGAACATGACCTCAGATCACTTTGTCCATGACCCGTGAAAATCTCCACACAGGAAGGAATCCCCATTGCACCTTAACCCCAAGTCTAGTTAAATAATCCCGAGATTATTTTGAAGGAGACGTGAAAAACAAACAAAAACTGAACACAACCACACATACCACTACTTCAGGACTGCGAGCTAAATCGCAATCTCCCCCTAAAGCGTTTCAAGCCAGGGGATAAAAATGATCGGATTGCTCTTAACCAAATTGGTCAGTCTTGTTACAAGGGATTACAACAAGATATAGTTTTTATTATCTACGTCGATTCATATATTCTTTTCATTGATTGGTTAAAAGTGGACCACATGATCAAATATAAACTAACCATTTTTACCATTCTGCGAAAAAGACTATTTACGGCTCTAAAGAACAATTTACGGCTCTCAAAAGAACTATTACGGCTTCAAAAAAGACTATTTCCTGGCTTCCAATTTTTTAGACATGCCCTGTGTAGCAGGATCACTCAAACAAATTGTCAACATGGCATCACGCGAATGCAGTGAGTGACGGTACGGCTACAATCACCCGATTCCAGCTGTTAGTGTCAAGAAATGACATGAAAGTGTGAACACTAAAAGCAATTAAGAACAGCCTGTCCATTTTTGATGGGGTTAGTAGTCCTGTAAGTAGGTGACGACAACAACTGCAATATTGACTGCCGCATGGGTTATGTTGGTAGGCTAGGCTAGGGCTAGGCTAGCTAGGCAGAAAACCTTTTAGCTAGGCTAAATCTACAATTTTACCCTCAATTGTTTTTATAAAATCTTTTAAACCAATCAATTACAATGATAATGAATGATGTATATAAAACAAATATATACTGCCTTATTCGAGCCTCCTGTTCAAACTATGGTCCCTCGGTGACTGCAATAGTGCTATTTTGCTTCGCGGCTGCGCCCCTCAGCACAATAGCACTATTGCAGTCCCTTGGGTCCATAGTTTTTTTAACACGATTCTCTCATGTCAGAGCTTATTTGTATACTATACTCTTTTGTCGTACCTTTTACAAGATAAGCATACGTAAAGCGTGATGTGCGTAAATGTGATCATGCGATCGACTTCCAAGCACAAATCCTTGTGAATGTTGCACGCATACGTCTTGTAAAGGTTATTATAACAAACAGCACACCACAAATGTAGTGTTTGGAGATCTATTTGATGAGGTTAGTGTAAGGCCAACAGCAATGGCTTAAATCTTTAACACTGCTCAGTTTTCTTTAAAAATTGGATTAAGTTGTCATCGTTCCTCAAAAACTACAAAATTAATACTTAACATAAAATTCAGGGATCTGATGTTTTGTGACTTGCAGAAGGCAATTGGATAGAGTGGGTCTGATTTGTCCGAGGGTGTGCATCAAGGTTAGTACTGATCTGCCATTGGCATTTGCAATATTGTGATTGATATGCTTACGGATGCAAAAGAAGGTTGTATGCTTATGACTTGGTTTTTCATGTGTGAGACAATGCAGGGATTGACAGAGAAGTTTTGGAAATTGAAGAAGGGTCTGCAGGTTAAACCGTGGGGAAGACCAAAAGTGATGGTGAGTGGGTGGAGGGGGAGGTGTAATGAGTAAGAAGACCCATCAGCATATGTGGGAAGAGGGTTTAAAAGCAAATTCAGTGTGGTGTGAGAAATGGTTCCATGGGAATGCACAATACAAGGATGAAGAGAGAGTGACCCCCAAGTTAAGCAAGAGATTTTGTGTGGAAGATGCAAGGAGGAGTTCACATACCTGGAGACAAGGTTAGTGGGGGGGTGGTGGAGCCGAGGTGCGTTGACAGCTAGAGTGAGGTAATGGTGGGTGAAGTTTAGGGAATGTGGAGAGTTGTTACTGACGAGATTCTTTTGAGGAAAGGAATGGTGCATGAGTTGTGTAAGATCAGTAAGTAATGCTGTATGGGGAGGACTGTGTCTGAGCGAAAATGAGATAAGATATTTTGAGGACAGAGGGAAAACTGATAAGAGCGAGGTGTGATGTGAAGTCTATGTGTGGTGTGAGTGTGGTGTGCGGTCGGTGTGAAGGTGGTGTGCGGTGTGAAGTTGGTGTGCGGTGTGAAGTTGGTGTGTGCGGTTGTTTGAAGTTGTGTGCGCGGTGTGTGAAGTTGGTGCGCGGTGTGTGTGACGTTGGTGCGCAGAGTGGGAAGTTGGTGTGCGGTGTGAGTTGGTGTGCCGGTGTTGAAGTTGGTTTTGTGGTGGTTGTGTGAAGTTGATGTGCGTGTGAAAAAAAGTTGTGGTGCGTGTTGTGAAGTTGATGTGCGTGTGTGAAGTTGATGGCGGTGATGAGAGCATTGTGCGGTGTGAAGTTGATGTGCGGTGTGAAGTTGATGTGCGGGTTGATGATAGTGATGTGCGGTGTGAAGTTGATGTGCGGTGTGAAGTGATGTGAAGGCGATGGATTGAAGAAGACTGAGGACTTAATTAGATGTTGGGTTGGAAGCGGTGGACTGGTGGTGAGGCGAATGGTGTACGTTGGTATGGGCAAATGATGAGGGAAGGGCCGTACTAGCAGGATTTAAGGGCCTCTTAGAAGTTTTTGAGGTGGAGCAAGTTGAAGTTTTTAGGAAGGGGGGACAACCAAAGAGGACATGTAAAAGCACATGGAGAAGTGTAGTAGAGTTGGGTTGGGTAGTAGAGGGTGGAGGGGATTGCATTGAATCGGGCGAAGTGGCAGGAGAGAGTAGGGCTGATTGCCACGGAGTGTGAGGTGGTAACTCTGGCACCCCGGTTTAAAAACTTGGGATGTACTACTACAACAAGATAGGTTTATAGTATATATTAAACTAGTTAGTCGTTTATTTGAGCGAAGGAGAGTGCTAATTACTTTCACTGAATCCCTGTCTTAAACAGTTTACAAACATTTGAGACGGTTTTTAAAGGAAATGACATATTAAAGATCGACCTTTGGTGACGACCCAGGACATTGATGAGTTGGTCATATCCGTAACCTGTTGTAGGTCAGTTACAAACCACAAGAATTTCAGATGGGATGTAGCTTTGGGAGTGACGGTCGGGTGGTACCAGTGGTGTAGCCAGGATTTTGTTGACGAGGGGGCACAAATTTGTGAATGTACCGACACATGCATTGTACCGACGAACTATTTTTTCACGGCTCGCACGCTCGCCGGCTGACCCAAATTTTTTGACGTCGCCTCCAAAATCTGAGGGGGTTGGGGGGGTATGGGGTCTGGTTAGAAACAACATCATCACAAACGCAAATAAGTAGATAGTATTATTGAAATTAAGCTTGGGGTAGTAAAATATTGGTATGAAGCTCTATGTATTTCAAATTTCAGGGCACCACGCACTCAAACCCAACACCTTCCCCGCTTATTAGACAAAGGTACGACAGGAACGTTACGTACGACAAAACATCGCAGGTCGGGGGCATGTGCCCCACTGCCCCCCCACCCCTCTCGCTCGCCATGGGTGTACTGGACACAACTGCCCAAAACCGGGAAGTACCACAAAATATAGGTCTAATTTTCAGCCTTCTGGTATATGAATAATCCCCTTCTAAATGCCCAATTTATATAGTAAGGAGTCAATTTTTCTAACAAATCTGAGAAAAAGTCCAATTTCAATCCAAGCAAAAGTTCCAAACCCTATTAAAGTTGAAAATGTCAAAATTGTGCTGAAATTGGCAAAATCTGATCTTCTGGTAGATCTAAGGGTCCGTTTACGAGCGTTCTGGCCGAAGTGAACAAGAAATGTGTTGCAAATTAATCATTTTATCATTTAATGAATAGCTATATTTAAAATCAACAGGTGGTCATTACTAACATTCTTGACAAAAATTAATTCAAGTTGCAAAAGTCAATATGAACCAAAACTCCACAAAATTAAGGTGTAAACTAAATCGTCCTATCAGGTCCAAATTTTCAAGTTGAATATGCCACACTTGTGTCAAGAATTTTATTCCACACTCATCCACTAAAATCAACTAGATTGTGGCAATAGCGATATGAATATAAGCAGGTTGAAATTCAATAACAAAAAACTTAGAAATCCAAGACCTGAATGGTCGACTAATAACTCAAGAAAACGATCAGTAACATTTGTCGAAGTTCAAAAGTGGAAAAGTCTTTAGTGCAATAAGAAATCAAATGCTCCAACTGACTTTGTGTCAAGTTTGCCAGGTTGCAAAGACACCATTTGACTTCGTTAGCATCTGACCCAGCAGAACAATTGTGTGTAAAGCAATGATGAACAACATACTAAAACCTAGTCCCACATACAAGCATACTCCATCTTAATACAAGTTGTGGCAGCTAACCTGTCTCCCAGATGGCCTCTCAACCTCCGTCCATACCACCAACTCTCCTGTTGTCCACCAAGTTATATGACACCTTATGAGGTCCGGTGGTGTTGGAACCAAAGTAGCAAACTTGCAAAAGTAAGTTCCAGTATTTGATTATTACCCTACTTAAAAGTCAACAATGGAGGACTTCAAGTGGCCTGTACGTTTCGTCCAATTTCATTTCATCACAAAGATTTGTTTTTCTAGGCTAAGCCTTAACCTTTTAACTCTACACCCTAACACCTAAAACCTAACCCATACATCATTTAACCTCCAAACCCCTATATCTTAAACCCTTAACCATGAAGGATGAAATAAAATGTGACGAAATGTGATGTCGCACTGGAAGGGAGAAACAAAATTAAAAATCATCAATATCAAGTTATCAACAACACTTCACGCCTGGCTAAAACCTTGCCATTTCTTAATTTCTGCAAGTTCAGGGTGTATATTGTAACATATTGTTCATATGGTAAATATATACAATAACCTGGTTCTAAGATGTCCCGTCCCCACTCAATTTGTCTTGTTCTGTAACTTCCCATCGATGATGCGGAGGTATGCTACAACGGACAAGTGTGACTGAAATGACAGAAGTCATTTTGAGCACTATCATATGGAGCGCCAAATGAGCACTAGATGACCTTTGACATTCATATTTTAATGATCACAGTAACCATTTTTGGTAAATATACGGCTATGGAATAAACCATAAGGCAGCTATTCGAGGATACTTGTTATTTTTAAATAGCTGCCTTATATTTTATTCCATATTATGGGGATTATCAGGATATTGCCAAATATACAGCTATTTTAGTGCTTGTGGACACTGTCCTCAACTGACCGACACTGACCTCAGATGACCTATGACCTATCCCTCAACATATCTAACCGACCCTAAATCATTGCCACCAACTTAGGTGGAAACAAATCCACATCAATAGAAGCACTTCAAACTTTTTTCAAGAAATTTCATATGACCCTTAAGATGACTCTGACCTGAATCCCATCAGAATCACTCAAGGGTCAATGTAACCAAATAAAGTGGATTCTGTTCATTTGAGGAAGGAAATCATTTTTGATACTTTTAATCAAATCTTAAATGACCCCCAAATGATCTTTGACCTCTTATTCCTGCATCATTAATACATTTTCCTGTGAAAGCACTAAACATTTCAACTATGACCTCAAAACAACCTCAGTTGACCTTTGACCCAGATTTCTTAGCACCCCATTGATCACCCACATTAGTTTTCATGAAAATCCATCCAAGACAACAGAAAAAAACATGAGTAATAACAGGTACACATACAGACACAGTACAGTCACATAGGCTTCACACTGTAAAATGCATGAGCCACAAACTCCAACTTCCGGACACCCAGGCACTTTTTGCAAAGTTAGCCAGATTGTTGATTTGGCCTTTTCGAACTTGGAATTCGGTGTAACCACAAGCTTTCAAGTTACACCAAACCTGTCCCACCAAAATTAACATGCATTAACAACTTTCTACAATTTTCATGCAAATGCACCTCATTCATTTTTAGTAAATGATATAAAGATCTACAGCAGCATCACTAGACTTCAATCTGAGAGACCCTATTCTGTAACCAAGGGGTTGTTCACCAGCAGAACTGCTGTTCTTGGTTGTGGCTCAAAGAGTGCATTTTGATCAGGTGCACCCATTTTTATCTAACGTGATCGCTACTAATTGAGCTTGACCGGCGACTACGCAAGCAGTTGCGGTGGGTGGATGGGTGGGTGCCTCACTCCCAAGAAAATTCTGCTTTTGGCAATTGGAAATGCCAAATCTGCTTTGTAAATCTATTCTAGAAGTACATCAAAATAAGACTTATTGAAATATTGATTATTTTCCTCCCAGTTTCTTATGAGGCAGGAAGATTTCCCAGGAATAAGCTTTCACAGGTCACATACTTTTTCCAGGCAAGGTGTTCTAACTAGTACTGATTGCTAAAATGACTAACAGAAAAATGCCTACTAGTTTGAAGAATCATTTTCGTATTTTTTTTAAAACATATCTTTATAATACAAGCTAAATTTCTTATTCTAAAAGCCAAACTTTAATTGGATATAATTTCAGAACGTCTTCCAATTTTTGATAACAGAAAAAAAAAGCGCCTTGGTCAACAAGCCACCTTTTTAAAAACATTTTCTGGTCAAAATACCATGAAGAGGTGAACAAACTCCAATTGCACTACTAAAACTAATCGAAAAAAATTAGTGCTCCTTTTCTTTTAACCTGCTAGCCTCGACAACGGACAGTTGTACACTGCTTATAATATGTTCATAACCTGCAAACAAAGTCAATATTTAAAGAAAACCTTCAAAGGCTTATTTCAGGGCAGAAACAGAAATGCCATTTCATAGATATATACCGTGACATCTATGAATTGAAACAAATTTAATGCAAGTTAAAATCTAACAATTCTGAATATCTTGAAATAATTCTGCCGTAATAAATATCGTACAGTTTTTGTATGTAGATTTCCTGCACCCTGTTTAAAGTACAAAACTATGCTTATCATGCATTAGTAATAGATTCTATCAAACAAAAGCCGTTGCATCTTCCTTGGCATCCGTCAATCAGTACAGATGTGTGATTGGCTGAATATCACATTACTCGTCACAAGGTAGTTTTTGCCTGTTAAGCATGCCGTACTACTAGGGATGTGACCCAATGTTTAATTTTATACCGTTAAACATTTAAATGGTCCCGTCCCTATACATCACCTTCAAATCCAATCACTTAAGGTGATTACATAGTTCCATACCGCTTGGTGTGCGCCGCTTGCCTGATTGAGCTATTATAGTCAAGCGGCGCTATCGCTTGGAATACATCATGAGCGGCACCGCTCCAGAGTTGGATCCGAGTCAACTCAATGCGAATTGCCGCTTTGTACAAAGCGGCAGCCCGAGCAACAGGGAGATCGATTTATTGGCTTGCCGCTGGGGTCACCGCTTGCGTAGTGATGTAAATTTCATCATCAGAGCGGCAAAGCGGCAAGCAGCATGACACTATGCAATGACCCTTTAAGGAATGCGCAAACTGACTGACGGAAAATGCAAGGTCCAAAACAACTTGTTTGCTTTGTATTCCAACTACAGGTGTTCAACAGCCACAAAATCATTCCCATTTTAAGCATTTTTTGTCTACTTTTCCCGTCATGTTCATGTAACAAATTGTGGACGTGATGCACACATAATGAAAAATTACCTGCAGCACTACATAGATTCATGCACACAAACGAAAGCTGGTTTAATGCAGCAGCAGCCGGATTTTATCCCCCAAGCAGCAGTGAGCATTGTGCACAACCCCTATGGTCTTCAGAATTCTCAGTGCCAAATACTTTACATTCTTGAGATTTGAACAGGAAGTTTAATGCTGTGAGAGCTCTTAATGATGAACGAGACGCAAGGCCGCAATTTTTGGCAGCCATTTTGGATATAATTTGATGTGCACAAATTAAAGTGAAAATGAAAATTTATGATTGGTTTTATAACTTAAAAACTTGACATTAAATTTGCTTCAAAAGGCTGAAATATCAGGAAAGATCTTGCATTAAACTAGCACTATGAACACCCACAACCTCAATGTCCAGACACAGTTCAACAACCACCATACACGCATGTACTACCATATTGACCCAATGGCTTCTGGTCATCATTACTGAGACCCCAAATCCTCAGTGGGGGTGAATTCTCTAGTACAGACATGCATGGGGTTATTCAACTTGGTCTATGGGCATGAGATGGTGAAAGTTGGTAGTGCTAGGCACAAAACAGGAAAGTTCAAAGGTCAACCAGCAGGGTCAGGCTGGCACTCATTTTTTTTCTCCAAATTTGGATACAAATTCAATTTCAAATTAGCAGGCAAAACATATTCTTGGAGCCAAATTTATGTCATGATGCAACGATTAACAGCTTCGCTTATTTGCTTTTTTGCACTAGAATATTGTATCATCCAGAAAGAAATGTGCCGTCAATTTTTTATGGTTAAAAGCAAAACATGTACAAACGTTTACATAACAATTTGGCTCCAAGATTAAAAGCAGTGCTTTTATGTTAGGGTTAATTCACCTCTTGAGTAGAATGGCTTGTTTTCCCCCTCAGTAGCCCCCATCTGAAAGTGGAGTAACAAAGAGTGTCATAATACAGGAAATGTCAAAAAAGTCGCAAAAAAAAAAGAATTGCAACAAAAAAAGTAGAGAGAGAAAAGTCACAGCAGATCCTAGGAGTAGCCAGCCTGTCCTAGTCTTGGTTTCTGGGAACAGGATGAACAAACGACGTAAGAGAGAAGACACACACATGGAAAACAGCATCCTTCCTGTTTTGATGTGTGCTGGACGGACAGACAAAAAGACAGACGGGTGGATGGATGTACGGATGAATGGATGGATGGGGAAAAACGAACTGTGCATGTGCAGGAACTGTATGGTACTGTCAAAACACCTAACCATGCCGAACTAACAAACAGAAAACAAAAACAGGGGCTCTGGTTGATAGATAGATAAATAATAACAAACAGGTTAAAAAAAATATTATGCGGCATGCAAACCTATTCGCTGGCCCTGTGCTTCGGTATGTCTGACGTTAGCGGTTGTAAGGGTGGTAGCCTCCTCGGTTCCCTCGCGGTGCCTTGCCATAGCCAGATTGCTCTGAAGAAAGATTGTGATAAATACAGTGGAACCTTGTTAATTAAAATGCAAACTTAACTTGGTTGATTGAGTGATTGCTTGATTGGGGGTCTTTTTTACCTCAATTTCTTGTTTACAGATTTATCATGCAATAATTTTATCATGTCATTCTATTTACTCTATTGGAAATCACAAGGCCGGAATAATAACGTGTTCAAAATCCATTGACTTGGCCTACTCAAGATATTACCAAACTGAGCAACACAGCAAGAAGTTGTCGGAAGCACTGTTATGCAATCGCAATACCTCGTAAACCAAAATTAAAATGTGTGTGCACTGAGTATAGAGAAAATGTGCTTAAAGTGTGTGTTAATAAGAATAATGGTGAAGATCTACTGAAAATATATTTTTTTAAATTTAAACTGTTGTGGAAAATGTGCAATATATGACAATTGATCTGACTGGGTTGGTCTAATTATTCAGGACAACTTCTGTGAGGGAGGGACCCAACACGTCTAGTGCCCAATTGACTGTGCAATGAAATGAACACTTAAATGAAATGACTAAAGTCTAAAAACACAATAAAGTTAATTTGTTAAAAGCATTTTTTGAAATCAAAATTGATTTAGAAAGTAAATTCCCAGAAATTTATCTCTTTTGCCAAAAGGGGGAAATAGCTGAACTATATGTACTTACACACAAATACTGCATCTATGCCCACCCACTGCATACCTTAACAGTTCTCTAATCTGGTAGTCTCTAACACACACATGTGCGCGTGCACACACACACAACTTACAATCACATTTCTAATTTCTAAGCAAATGCCTACTTGAAAGACAAGGTTCCACTGTAAATTCCACAAACTGCTATGGCCAACAAAACCAAAAACACACCCTCTCTTATAATATTACACATCGCATGTGAACCAAAGAACTACAGGACCAATCATTATAAGTTTTTCCCTTCAATTTAAAAAAAAATACAACTTTCTCTACAATCACCCCTGCTTTGAAAACCTGAATACCTCAATAATTACATAGCAAAAAATTATCAATATTTAAAAAAAATGTTTTCTTCAAATGTCAGGATGAAATGAATTGGAAAAAATGCAGTAGAGCAAAACTTAAACCAAGGAATGTTCTACTAGTAACAAAATAAATGATTGAGAAAAGAAATAGTAAAGCATGTGCTAGACTCACTTTATATCAAGTTACACTACCTGTGGGCTCCAAAGAAAACCTCACTGCTTTAAGAAAATGTTTTTTCAGGAGTCACAGATCTATCAGTACATCGTGCTGAACTTTACTGACTACAGCTAGTAGTAGACTATTAAATTTTTGAGAAACAACTTCCCGATGTCAAGCATGGCACTTATCCTTAAGTACTCTTCAAAAATATTAATATTTTGAAGCTGCTCATTTTCAAGACTTCCAAAAAAAATCTTAGCTTTGTGGGGCAACTACACTCTATCCACTCTGAAGTACGGAGTAAACTGCACAATAGGTTACGCAGCATCTGCATGCCTTAATGCCGAGATGCACCTATACACTGTTTGTCACAGTCAAAGTCATGTCAGAGTCACTTCAAAGCCTCAAGAGAATAAAGGTCGTTGCATAGTGTCATGCTGCTTGCGCTTTGATGACGAAATTTACGTTACCACGCAATCATGTCAGAATCGCTAGAGGTGACCCAAGTGGCAAAACGTCAAGCCAATAAATCGGACTGCCGCATTACCCAAAGCGGCAAATCGCATTGAATTCAACTCTGGAGCGGTGCCGCTCATGACATAGTTCCAAGCAATAGCACCGCCTGACTATAATAGCTCGATCCTGAGAGCAGCGTACACCAAGCGGTTTGCCGCTGAGCGGTACGCGGCATGACACTGTGTAATCACCTTAAAGGTGTAACTCAAGAAGTTATCTCTTTCAGAGGCACAAAATGCATGTTATTAATGTTGACGAAAGCACTAATTTCCAGATGCGTATAGGATATTGCTTACTTCATACTTAGGTGGATAGAGTAGATGATCGCTCCGAGATCAAAAATATTTTCCTCACAAAATTTATTATATGCATTTTCTTGACCATATTCAGACAGGGATAGAATTTCTTGGAGAGCTACGAGAGTCTTTGGGTTCTCATAGCTGAGTCTTTTGATTCTCCTCTATTCAGTTCATGTGAAACTCAGCAGTTTACAAGAATCTAACTGGATTCTCATAGACTCATTTGGGGGAGTCTTTACTCGAGTGGACTCTTACCAAAATTTAGCCCTGTTCAGAACCAGCATGAAAAATGCATTAAGAATTAGTACAAACATGTGTAGTCTTAAGCCAGTGCTTTTGAGATGGCTTCCTGGCCATTTGAGAAGCAATCTTTAAAACCACAAACTATACAGAATTTACCAGGGTGGAAGCTGTCAATATTTGATCCCATGAAATGAATACATTACTTCCAAAAAAAATTGCGTTGGTGTTGCGATTTCAGAAATTTTGCTGCAGATTTCAGAGAAATTGAGCAAGATGTAAAACCACACCTGTGACCACCCAATATATAAAAAAAATGCGTAGATAGGAAAAAAAAATAGCAAAATGCCAAATCTGACAAAAGGTGAACAACAAGGCATAGAAACAAAATCTACCACCTCTCAAAAACGAACATGCTGATGGTTAAGATTTGCCTGCTGGCCGAGGCAGTGAATTGCCGGTTTTCAGGTTCATTTTTGTCAATCAGGGATAAGACGTTAGAGCTTAGAGGTCTTGTGCATTACAATCCCCACATAACTATTAGTCCTTGCCAGCTCTGACATGATGGTTAGATATGTGTATGCTGGTCGTTTGCTTTTTTGAAGCCAAAAGGATCAAAGGTTTTTAAAAAAATGGTCAAAATTAGACGTTTTCATGGTCATGATTCATAATCAGCAAGAAAAATGCATTCAATGAGTCCACACAAGCCTAGTCCCTTATTTTCACTGGTTTATTGAGGAGGCGGCTTTCCAAAATAACCACCGGTCATTTGGTGAAGCCATCGCAAAACCAGCTGACTTAGTGTGTTATACCAAACCATAAGCTACCGCGAATGCTTCCACTGTGCCGGAGCGATCTCTCATGCTTGCTACAACCGCCTTACGGTTTAGCTTCCATGCCTCCGGCCAGTGCTTGCACGTGGAATGTGATTTCCTTTGTTAACTGAAATCAATCAAACAAAGGAACTTCCATGTTTCAGGTGCAAGTACATGCATTGCATATGGCAATTTCAAACGCTCACTACTTTTAGTTGTCATAATGTATGGCACTGCTCACAGTTCACCAAATCAATTCCATATGTCACCGAGACCTGTGTGACATATATAACAGTTTGTAATGCTTGACATTTTTGGAATACATCCAGAAAATATATTAAGGTGCAAATCATGATTTTTTTTGAAAAAGTTTAATTTTCTACCCGCAAAATCGGCAAGATTTGATGCTATATAACGAATACATAATCGTACGTAAAGTTTAGGTCATTTTAGAATATTTTTCGTGTGAATGCAGAAGGTCCATACGTTTAAAAGCTGTCATTCAACAGAAATTCCGTCAAAATCTACTAATGCCATAATCTTAACGTTCGGATATCATGCATGAATCCTAAACTTGTATTTAGAATGGCAAGTTCCGAGTCCAAGTACACTCGTGTATGACATGCAAGCCTCCCTAATAATTACAATGAATGAACATCCAATGGTGGGGTCATACTTCATCAGCAGATGTCACCGTGCTAGTCCTTCTCACCATGCTGTTTATGCCCACACAAATGCGCATTGTGCAAAAAAAGCATTTTAAAATGCCAGCGTCTGCCGATGAGTTTGATTCTGCCACAATGACCTCCCCGACGCAATTACTGGAACATTTGTTCTTAATGCCAAAATGCAACCACTGAATCAAAAAATATTTTCGCAAGAGCTTATTTGAGGGGTAGCTTCTACATTCTCTGCCAAGAATAGAATTTTAAAATACAAAATACAACCTTTAATTTTGAACATGCAATTCCAGCAGTGAAAAATATTGTGTATTCCCATAATTCAGTATGTTCCCACAAAACCTTTCCTTGGTGGTGATATTCCAAACATCTTGACTAATAACATCTAGTACCACAGCATCTCATAATCCAGTTGAGTCGGTTCAAATTTTGATTCTGCCTTATCTAAACACACAAAACCCTCTACCAGAGCCGCTGTTGTAAAATTTAATGTAGATCTACAACCTTCATCACCCTCTACCCACAGGATAAGGTCCAGGACAAGATATCAAATGTCTTTCGTGAAATTTGATCTACTTGGCCTCAGAAATTGATATTAGAAAATATGGATGACAGGTGTACAGCTCCTGCTGTTCTCTTTTAGTTTAATTACCCTACTGCCTCTTTCCTAATATCCCCGGTCCGGCACGTTGAATAGTTCAAACGAATCACAATAATGGGCTGCGAATGGGTTTGCATCCCAAATTCTATTACCTCTGCTGCCCATTATTGAAAATGCAGCATTCTGATTGGTCAGTTTACTGCCCATTATTCTGCAATAATGGGTCGCGAATGCATTTTCTCATTATATCACGCTGTTTTCGGTAATAGAATAGAAATAAAGGGTTTGCAGTATTATTTATGGGCTCATAATCTATCCTCGGCCGGAAAACAATTAAATAATGGACTCGGCTGCGCCTCGTCCATTATTTATTTTTTTCCGACCTCGGACACATTATTCGCCCATAAAGGATACTGCATCACCCTTTATTTCTTAAATAGAGCGACACATTTAAGCAGTGCATTACACAGGACTACACAATTTGTTTTCCAAACTTGCAGTCCTTTGCACCATGGATGCGGTTAATGCAGGCCGGCATTAATTTAACTTCATATATTTTGGCCAAAAGATTGAACTTTCGTATGAGGTAATAAAATAAAAAGTTTGTAGAATCATTCTTGGGGTCATAATGTATTGACGAGCTTGGCTGTGCCTGGTCCATTATTTCAATTGTTTTCCACCTCTAACAAAATATTCACTCAAAAAATTATTCCATAGCATCCTTCAGAAAAATGTTGACCTGCTCCTTGGCAATAGGAGACTGAAGTTTGTAGTAATGTAAAAGGGGAAATTTTCACAAGGGTTTAATTTTCGCAAATAAGAATTCAACCGCGAAAACAACACCTCACAAAAATGTTTTCAACATACATTGAAAGTAAGCACTGTGATGGTCAATCACGAATTCAGCACACCACAAAAGTGTCCTTGTCTTCATTTGCAAAAAAATCTGCTCGTGAAAATATCCCCGCTTGCAGTATGATCAAATCATGCACATTGCCTTTGTGATGCTTAGTAAGCTGCAAGTATTCCTTCTGGAGAAATGGCTGCCCCTCCCTGCCTGGCTGGTCGGTTGCATGGATAGATGATTATTTTCTCAAGCGTATCTTCAAAACACAATCACCTGACATCATTTGGCAGTGACCTACAGGTATTTGTGGTTCCGATAATGAAGGCAACAAACCAAAATATCAAAGTCCTATAAACTAAACTACAGTCTGATTTAATACTTTGTTGGACAGAATCGTACACACGCAAACGTGGACTAAGAGAGCCAGGAGGAACATCGCACCTCGTTTCGCGACGCGTAATTGGCCGAAGAATGCGCCGAACCTCCGCGTTACTTGTGCTTACATGAGGTGTGTGTATCTCCTGTCCAAGTAATTTTTAATCCTACTGTAGTTTCAATACAAGGCTTCCTCTTTCCACACTCTTTTCATTGAAACTGGAATTGAGGGAAAACTAACATCAATGTTTTAAGAATATGACTAACATTTACAACCCCACTCCCTCCCTCCCTCACTCAACAAGTTATGCGAATAGAACTTTCTTTTGGTTTGTTCCATATCAGCAAACAAATGTTCGCAGATCTACTCTTAAATTGAGTTTAAAAAGACCTTTTCAAATCTTAGTTTTCCAAACATGATGATCCTGGTAAGCATCCAGTTTATAATAACAGGTTATCATATGCAGCTGTTGGGCGCTGCACCTTACGCAAATTTTGCCTTCGCGTAATACCAGTTACGATCAAGTACTTGTGCATGTATGCAAAAGTAGGCTTGCGTATGACATATTTTGCTTCAAATGTTTTCCATGTTTTTTGACAAGGTCTAAACCGCTGGCAAACAACTGTTGTTTGACCGCCAAAACTGACCTGATGAGCAATTGTGTTTTGAAGTCATCCTCTAAGGACCACTCTGAGCCAACAGTCTCAATTCCAATGGCACAGTTCAGTAGCTTCCATTCACCAATATATTTAGAACATACACCCCCTGGTTTTTAGGTATGACTTACAGTACCCAGAACACACATGCCCAGTTTGTTTAACACATACACCTGAACAGCACACTGAACTGTGCCCTTGGTGGATTAGCATGTTGAAGCTCACAGTGTCACGGTAACAGGGTGTGGCGGGTTGCTTTTTTTCCATCCACCTGCAGCCTGCTAAGACGGTGGTCACCGAAGCTCTCCATTATTACTCTATAAGAGTAGATTCATTATAGGTGCCTGCTGATGCCCAGGACACAAAATATTGATACAACCTCCACGAGCACAACTGGGGGTGCTAGTGAGCTAAAGCCTCTGTAGTTTGATCAAGTTTTTACTTCTAATAAAAATGTCCGCAACAGGCGTCTTATTATTGTGATAGCAAAGACTAACTCTTGATTTTAAATTTCCTTACCAGGAATTACTGGAGTCAAAGATGACCTACGACCTACTTATAGCAAGATTAGAAGTGGGACAGCACAATTCAAATTTTTTATCTACTATAAGAATTGGTCCATCAACCAGGGAGCTGCAGCACCAATTGCAGACATTTAACTACTGGATCATGCCTGTGCACAAGTGCATGCACGGGCACACACATGCACATACACACTACTGATATTGCTGCTGCTATTGTTGTGATTTGTGCAAAAATGAGATCTCTGAATCAATTACAATAAACCAGGGAGTTGAATAACATTCACCCACATTATATGTTGCTACCGCCGTCTCACCCCACTGCCGATGCTAACTGACAAAAATTTGACTCCAATTATTCAATGGTCTTTAATTCTGGCCAGACGTACTCGCTTTACACAGAATACCTTAAAAGTTCCTAACCAACTATTTACTCCTTAGCGCTTGATCAAACTACAGAGACTTTTGACACTGGTTGAGTAATTTTGCTTTAACGGGCAACTATCTTACCATAGCCCCCACCGTATCCACCACCACCACTTCCATACTGTCCATATCCATAGTCTTGACTGTAATCGTAGCCACCATATCCATTGCCCCCTTGTCCATAGCCCCCTTGTCCATATCCGTAGCCCCCTTGTCCATATCCATAACCTTCATATCCCCCCTGGCCGTAGCCGCCATAGTAACCACCCTGTCCTCCGTAGCCGTATCCAGGGCCGTAGCCTTGATTGCCGCCCCAACCTGTAGGGGAGAGATAAGACAGAGAATGTACAATGAATAAAATGTATGGGGAAAATGAGATACCGACTATTTCTAAGGATTTAGCATTTAAAAACAATAAAACAACTAATAGGTTTCTCGGCATTACATTTCAGCAAAGAAAATCATTGAAAATATCATGAAAATTGGGAACATTTCTATGTTATAAGTTCATCACTTTCTCTGCCACTCTACTCCTTGTTACCCCGAGCCTGAGACCATCAATGGTTACATGCACACGCATCTTGTCATGCAGTAGGTTTAGTGACAACAAGTACACTGTTAAATTTTGCAATATCAGCATATTTTGTGCCCAAAATTAAATCAGGTCGAGAACCCGCTTCCTCCCACCAAGTTACGTCATCACATCCCTAAGGCCCATGATATACTTGCTGTCGCAGCGTGCGACTGTAAAATCGCTAATGAAAAAAGCTTGTAGCGTTTTGTCAATCGCTTCCAGTGTCAAAGTCGCTGGGAGCGATTGAGATGAATTCAAGTCAACTGCAGGGCTCGATTTAGAAAATAAAATTTACATGCACAACCCCTGATTTTTCTTCAAAATGGGTTGAAAAATACAAAATTTTACATGCACAGGGAAGTAATTCTGCATGCACAGAGCAAAGTTACATGATCTGTGGCATAAAAACCACTTTAAAATCGAGCCATGGTCAAACTGCTTCGTCAAGGTCGCTTGGGTATTCTAGCGACTTATCGATTAGATATCGGCAGTCGCTTTTCCAATAGCGACGGAAGTGATGTAATAAAAAAACGCTACGCTCCTTGCGATTGCTTAGTATATCATGGGGATTACAGAACTCCAGATAAAACTCATACATAAAGCTTTTTACACCAGACACACACACAAACAGACAGCAGGAATTACATTAGGTTTAGAAAAATATTGCAAAACAGAACGAAGAAAATGAATGCCAATTTAAATATTACAATAACAATAAAAATTAATTAGGATGCCAGTGGCATGGATTAAGTGGGAAGGAAAAAATATTGGCTGGGGTATGGGCGGACCCCAGCGGGTCAGGGGCAGCACAGCACCCCTTGTGGGGCTGCCCACTGAAGCCCTGGTTGTAGCATTCTTATTGCCCTTAGAGCCTCCTGAATAGCAGGTGACATGAGATGTACAAATTATGCCCATTGTCAGCCAGCACCATATGGCCAAAGAAACAAACTACGGTGGCCTCCTCTCTCACCGCCTCAATGGGATTGTTAGTTGGAATGCAATGGCAAAAGTTTGGTTGGTTCCTTCAAGTTACGATTTCTTTTAGGTATAGAGGGTATGCAATAGGTTATTTAATCCTAGCAACGCCATTACGTAATCCTTAGTTACGTGCTTCGCCCGACTTGTCGCCACGTGGAGGCAAACCACAGGGTGTTCATACATGTACGCGGTATACACCATGCACGACCAATGTCAAAGTACTTCAAATTTCCCGAATTTTACTTACAGCAATAAAGCAACGGAATATCTCACTAAAAGACCAATTGCGACAGCAACGTTACCATATCCCAATAAAACACGAAAAAATCATGAGAAAAAAATTCCGAATTGACAGTAACACGGACTGATCAATATGTGGCAACATGTATGCAATTTTAAGTTCATCCTACGAAAGGTCAAAGCCTACCATGGCATACTAAATTGTTGCGGGTTGGGCTGCAATAATCGGTTGTTATCAGGCCTAAAATTTTGCTGATTATTCTCTGTGCTTCTTGAGCTTTTGGTAAGTAAATGTTGTTTAAATGTTCAGTTTGCTAAATCTCTGATAGAACTTTGTTATAATTAGAAAACACGCTATGAAAACAACCTAACAAACAGAGCTTCCTCGCATTCTCAAACATGGGACATACACGCGCCTCCTATTACGTGTAATAAGAGTCTGAAAAACTTAAATAAGGGTAAAGATACTGTGACATAATTTGTCATCGAGACCGCTCAGAACTACGTAAATTTAATAAACAGGAATCTTTACTCTATAGAGATAACTCAGACCTATAACATCTCACAAGCAGAAGCCGTCGAAACAAAACGGAAACATTAAAACAAACAGACAAAATGGCCAAATAAAACAAAAAATCACACCCGCAAAGAAAATAATTAGTAGGCCTATAAATATCAATCTTTGACTGTAAAAGAACAATAAATGTGTGGGGAAAAAATCCGCCAACGACGGTTTCTCCATGTCAGGGAGAGTTCTTGTTTCCGCGCGGTCAAGCGGGGATTTTCCATAACGGGAAGCTCGGAAGAATTTGAGGGCCTTGTTCCGTTGTGGAACGATTCGACAACACCCTTACAAAAGAAAAAAAATCTGTATTTTGCGCGCCGGCTAAGAAGTTCTTATTGCTAATAAAATGTGATAGTCATGATAATTAATAGCTATAATTTTCGGATAATTTACAATGATTTCATGAAAATCGGAAAATAAGGATTTAATGAAATTAGCTTGAAAGGCTTCTTCGGTTTGTTCCATCCGTTGTTTTATTTCTCACGTAAGTTTAAGTCTGGATTTAAGTGCAATTTTTCATGAAATTTCACTTTAATATGAGTTGTTTTAAATAAAACCAACGTATTTAAAACATAGAGAAGGAGAAAAAACTTGGTATTTCATTAGGAAATTTTATAAACACCGCTGAACGTGCCATGTCCATGTGGTTTCACTCGCCAGTGGAAGATAGGCTACCTCAAGAAGTTCATCCGGTTGTCCTCCAAACATGTCGGCTGCTCGGCCATCCGTAGATAAGTGGGTCTTACGCAAGAGGTGTTAATAGCTCAGACGTGTATTGCATACACTCTATATTGGAATTGCCTTGTTTCAAAAGTGCCTTGTGACCGTGGTGCAAGTGACCTTGAACATTTATTATCGTTACCATGTTGCATGTTTGGCCCAAGTTTGTTTGCAACTGGATTCACCTTTCCATCATGCCAATTTGCACTCTGAAATAAGGACCGATAACTTGGACCTCATATGACCTTTGACCTTGGTATATGACTCTGACCTTATATGAAGTTCCCAAAGGGGGAACTATGATCCAAGATCTGTATCAATTGGACTTGCTTCTCGAATGAGGTCAATTTGTTTCAGTCCATTTTATATGACCTCATATTGAACTTTGACCTGGTATGTGACCCTTCAACTCATGAGGATTCCCAAGGGGCCATCTATGAACCCATTTCTGTAGCAATTGAAAACTTGTACGTCTCGAATGAGAACCTTTTCCGAACAACCTTCAAAAAACACGGCCAAACGGTCAGACGAATGACTGTTAAAGGTGCAACAAGAGATTTTAAGTCACCCATATTTTTGGTGATATGTAGTGATTTGATGCTCAATGGATTCCCTAACTTTGTTTGGTTACAGAACAAATTCAACTTAAAAATAAAAACAAATAGGTGATTTGTTTATGCTTATATTTCTATAGCAAACATAGGCTGAATTGTGATTTGCTCCTATATGAAATAGAAATTTTCACAATTTTGTACCAAAACACCAATTTCAGCTTATCCTTTTAGATGGGCCACTGCCAAAATATATTTAACATTTTCGGGACACATGTTATATGAAAATCTCTGTGGGCACCTTTAAGTTGCCTCTTCAAATCCTAACAGGCGACACAAAAACAGAAAGAACACGGAATGAGTGTTTATAAAGTAGGAAAAACTTGGTGTTTATTGTACCACCTCCTCTTCCTCCACGCCCTCTTCCCCTACCCATGAAGCCTCCTCCTCTTGTGAAGCCAGTTGTCTTGCTTGATGCTCTTGTTGTGGTAGGGCTTTTTTCACTTCTAACACGGTGCGGAAAAATGGACAAGAACAACACATAATGGCCATTTAAGTTAATTATTTATCAAACACCCCTAGAACAAGAATTATGTAATACATAATGAAAGAGATGGAGCAAGAGATTAGTTTGAAGGTCACAGAGTCAATCTTTGTACACCCCATGGATCTTGGCCAGTGGTGCCGAGTATTAAGTTACTAGGTCAATGCTACAAGAGTGTGGGCACACGTTGTGCGTGATCATGCATTATCATGGTTTGGTGAGGTTCGAGTTGCGTGCTGTCGCCATGGGGCTTGTGCACTTGGCAAGGCAACTTTCCTCGCTGCCTCTCTCCACTATGAGTATAAATGGGTACCGTACCATCATATGCTGGGCATGAAAAACTCGCTTTGCAGGAGTGCAAACACCCCCACTTATGATGGAGTCTGGCCCAAACGCAGAGACTGATGGACACTCCACCTGAGGGCGCAATGTTTGCATTTTTATTACATACAAGAGATAGTTCAGTAAGTAGTACAGGTCAACATAGTTTTACCACACACAACACACTTACACTTGTCGGCTTCTTGTCTGTATCTGGCCAACACTGGTGTCGTTGTCACATGGACAGGGTTGATGTTCCATGTGTGAAAAAGTTTAATCAAGGTTTTTCCTTTGTTTGATTGTAGATGGTTTGATAAGTGCTTGCTTAAATTGTGGTATTGTGTAGTTGGGAAATTGGGCTCATAACCCAGGAGCTAGTAACTTTGTCCACATCTCAAGTACAAAAGGTTTTGAGTGATTAAATATGTTCCAGACGGACAGGGACCCCCCCTGAAACGTGCATTCTTAAGTGTCGCAAATGGTGTCTTAATTAGGGAGAGGGGACAAAACTAAAGTTTGTACAGGGTCAACTTTTTTAAATTGGTCCAATCATGTTGAAAAGTACACCATTTTATTTGTCTAACCATAAGGATTGAGAAAGGTATAGTTTTGTAACATGTACAGCCTAAAGTTTCAGAGTTATAAGGCTACAAACAGCAAAAATCAATAATTAAAGGTTCAATTTCAGTGTACAGGGGTCAAATTTTAAAGTTGCTCCGAATTGGATAAAAAATGTTGCAAATTATTGGTGGAGTTCATATAGGGTTAAAATAAGGATAGTTTTAACTGTCTTAAATTGCTTAGTTTCTGATGTATGGGGCACAAAAGTCAACATCCATTGCATCCAATGGGCTTGATCTTGTTACCCCCTACTTTCTTAAGCAAGCATTTTGAGACAGCTCAAACTATTCCTTATTTTAATCCTATGAGCTCCAACAATAATTTTTACCATTTTTTATCCAAATCGGAGCAATTTTATAATTTTACCCCTTACAAACTGAAATTGGACCCTTTCTATTGAATTTTTGCTGTTTTAGCCCTCTAACTCTGAAACTTTAAGCTGTACCTATTACCAACTATACCTTTCTGAATCCTTAGGGTTTGACACATAATATGGTATCTTTTCAATGATTGGATAATTTACAAATTTGACCCCTGTACAATCTTTGTTCTTGGCCCCCTCCTTAAGGCACCACTTGCGGCACTTAATAATTGCGTTTTCAGAGTCCTGTCAGTCTATCTACATATTTAATCCTCAAACCTTCGTACTCGAGCTTGTTGAAATACCGCCAATCTGTGTCTGCCGTTTGTTGGCAATGAGTCCCATTCAGAAGATTTGAACACATTCGAGACGCAATCCTTTTGAGAGATATAAAAGGTCGCCGCTTACAAAGCAAGCAGAACTTTTTCCAATGTATTACAAAGATATTTGGTGTATGGTCCCTGACCTCAGAGAGTATTCACCAGTGTTCAACTAGAGGTCTTTAAGCTTCTTCCTTAGTGTTGCGGACATGAATAGAGGTTACGTAGGACAAAGCCCGAGCTATGGGTCCAATTGCTTTGGGTGATTTGATATATATGGTTGTTTCCAGGTGATGTTGAGATTTAACACCCAGGGTAAATGGTGGCGTAGTTTCCACTAAAAATTGAAGAGCCCAACTTGTAAACAAACTGCACACACATGGAATCAAAAATGTGCATGCATGCAATGCAGGCCTCGCTCATGCACGCGCGCGATTTACACACGCACGCATGCACTCGCTCGATTTCCACGCACACACAACGTTATTAATCTGAAGCAGACGACACCAAAAAAGCATTCCTTGAAAGTCGTCTCTTTATGGTTTGTGAATGGGTACATTAAATATGGGAAAATTGACTTCTGGAGACCTTGAACCTCTACTCTGACTATACCATTGAGCTAAAAAATATAAACCAAGAGGAGAATCGGGCGTATTATGGAATAGTCCAAACCCATAACCGCTTTCTCTCACCACAACAGCGCGCCGTGGTTGTTGCTGCATAAGCACTCGCGTGTAGTCACTGTTGAGGCGCGAGCACACGCACCTCAAAAATCTGTGCGTCACGCGTTTGAATGTATCAGTGTTGCATTTCCCCAGTATTCCATGTCAAATCGGCCGATTTTTTATGACAGTAATTATGCGAAAACCAATCGATGAAAACATGCTCTAAAATGATTCTGCTTCCTAATGCACAAAAAGTCTCCCGATGACCTGAAATTTTGCTTAGGAAAAAGAGAATTGAGTCAGAGTGATAGCAGTGCATCAGTTGTTATTGTTGTTGTTCACTCGTTAGTGTGAGAACGTTAAAATTTACGGCGTGTCTCATAAAAATGCATAAGGACTTTCAAATACGACGATACGTAAATCCAAATCTGGTGCGCCCAAAAATAGTTAATGAAGTGCGTATGTCATTATAATACTTTTGGACACCTTGATTTTGGTTACGCCGTTGTGGAGAATCCGCGTGTCTATCTTTATAAGTCTTTGGACTATAATAATCTGCTAGGTTTGGATTTGCCCTTTCATCCTAGCAGTTAATCAGTCAATGAATTGAAGATCAGGTGGAAATTCCAACTTTTGGAAGGAAATAAAATGTGGACATGCAACACCAACTGAAGGAACGCTCACGGGTCGGTTTCAAGAGTGCATGGCTGTAATTTTCCCGTTAATTTTAGGCGACAACAATGGAATGGATACTACAATAAATTCCATCTCTTGCACTAAGGGCAGCCACTGATTGCCCAGGTGGGTCAACAAAGAACATGCAATGTGTATCAGAGAGTCTAGAAAGAAACCAACTCTAGGTTTTCATGCCAGGTCACAAATGAGCTCATAATGCGGTACATAAGCAAATCAAATGGTAAAGTTGCTCTAGGTTGCTCTTCGGTGTTGTTAGGGCCGTACAGGGTCATACGCTTCCGGGGGTTGATACGAATGTACATGGTGTTCTGGTCCGTGTCCCAAATTTAAAATCACATTAGACAGGGTGTCTCAGAAAGGAATGTACAGTCCAATATCAGAACTTTTTGCTAACTTAAACCCAATCCTCCTCTTGTTTTAGATTTGAAGAATAGGTACTTTTTAGAACATATGGTGAAAACGATAAAAACTGGAAAAAAATTAACCAAAAAATGACATTAATTCCCTAAAATGATGAAACCATATTTTGTTCATGGCTAGCAAATAGCAGGAGGACAACATGGTAATGGAATTCTATGAATGTTGAGCACTGGAAAGCCAGAGGCCTTGCATAGCGCAAGTCAACAATGGTATCCGCAAAAATTTGCAAAGAAAATGGTCTTCGAGATATTACAGCAATCACTAAGTATGCATACTTTGACTAAAGTGTATTCAGTTTTCTTACCTCAAGCAAAATCATGGTACTGTTGTTGCACTTTTTTTATACAGATTCCTCTTCTTCAAAGAGGATGAATGCAACTCGCCCTCTTCTGATTGTCTGATCCTTTGGAAGTGTGATACCTTTAACTGATCCTTTATCTTCTGTAATCTTTATTGGGGTGAATGAAAATTAAATTGTAGAATGAGTACATTTGTGCAAGTTCACAGATTTAATAAGAATCGGGTTGAAGAATCAAATATGTCCAACCCTGAACTAGGACAATTTGCCAATTCACATAATCAACCCCATAAAGTGCCATTTCCATCCAGAGTTCATGTTCGTGGAGAAAAAAACATCTGTGTCCGGTCACGTCGCCGGACAGTGCCTATAACTACAATTACAAAGTACCTTGTCATGTGAAGTTAATCTTACAAGAAATGTAGAAGAATATTAATAAACCAAAGGAACAAAAAACACCCGAGACACTAAATAAAATACCTGAAAGAATGATTACATTTGTGCAAGTTCAATGATATAACAAGAATTGGTTGAAGATCAAATATGTCAAACCCTGAAGTGTTGAAAATGAGTGCCTGTTATCTATCTGGGACATGATAGACATCTCAGGTTCTGAAACATACTTCATGGTCCCATCAGGGAATTTTGTGTGAAGTTCATCCCTTGTCATTTTTCTGCTACTATATCCTAGAATTACACAAGCCAGTTTACAAAACATTGTTGGAAAGTACTCTGGCGCACAAAATGTAATCAAGTAAAAACAGCGGTTCTCGAAACCCACAAGTGTTGCCTGCTTTCGCGGTCCACCTTTCCCTCACTCCTCTTTATAACTTGACCTCAGAGGACCTTTGAGCTTTGCAATTGACCCCGGACCTTATTATCATATGCATGTTCCCTATTTTCATGTAAGGCCTAAGTTTTTGGTGCCAATGGACTTCAACCTTTCCAAAAATGCCGATGTTTTCAGTCCATTAACTTGACCTCAGTATGACCTTTGACCTTGGTATGTGACCCTTGACCACATTATCATATAAAAGGTCTCCAAGGGGTATACATGTCCCAAGTTCTGTAGCAAGTGGACTTGTTCTTGAATGAGGCCAATTTGATGTTTTTAGCCCTTTTATAACTTTCTATCTATCTAACGGCCGCAGCCGAGATGCTGTTCACCACGCAGCGCCAAATGTCCCTGTCTGTCACCAGCCGGGGACGCCAGACGGACCCCGCCGGACTCCCCGAGCACCCACAACACCCACACAATCAAGCCAAAAGGGGCGACGACCCCCGCCCTGGCATGGCAACTTCCAACATGCGACGTCCGAGACCACCCGGTCAACCGCACGACGACAGCGACCGGCACCCGCGCACGGCGCCGGGCAACAGAAGATGAAACTGGAGGGACATCTCCATATATCTGTGCCCTGGTCTTGTGCTCGCGACCAGGACATGTCCTGCACTCGCACAAGAAGACCGGCGCAGGTGCATCCAGTCCTGCAGCTCCCCCCCCCCATGGTCCAGGTCCCAGATCCACACAACAGGACACTCTCTACACAGGCTCTAAAGAACCTCAGCTTGGTTGAATTGGAGACACCAGATTGCCATAAGTGGTGTAGTCCACTGCAGGCACCCCAAGCCCGTCCCCCGCGCGACAGGAAGTCCCTCCCGCTGTCGGCAACACAGACCCCAGACACCTGAAGTCCTTGACCCCCCTGAGTCGGCCACCATCTGCTGCGCAGACAGGCCGACGACCGCCCTCCCCACCGACAGTCACACATTCAGCCCCCCTGGCACCCAGACGCAGGCCGACCCCGTCCGCAGCACTCCCAAGCGATGCCAGTAGACCCCGTGCACCACACATCAGACCAGCTGCCAGAGCCAGATCATCCGCGCAGTCAAGGTCCGTGAGACGCTGACCCACCGACGTCCGGAACGCCTGGCCTTGATGGCGAGTCCCCTGTCGCCCACGATGCCAAGACTCTGTCTGAGGACGCAATCAACCACGTCCACAAAGAGACAGGGAGCAAGAGTATCTCCCTGGAGGACTCCAGCCGCGGCTAGGACTCCCCCGTGGGCCCATCCATGGCCCGCCCCAAGCCATATGATTATCATACTTGATGGCAATTGCCTTGACCGTCTCACCCGGACACGTAGTTGGCGAGAATATGCAGCACTACATCCCTGCCAACACTGTACTAAGAACTATCTCATGACCTTTGACATTGATATGTACTCTTTCCCTTGATGTGACCTTTGACCTCATTATTTTAAGAATTTCCCAGGGGGCATCACAAAATCCAAGTTCTGTATCTATTGGACTTTTACTTCTCAATGAAACCATTTTTATGGTTTTCAGCTTATAATTTTGACCTGCAACTATGAACCTTTGAACTTGGTATTTTTACCCTTTGACCTCATTATCATCTAAAGGGACATCTATGATCAAGTTTTGTAGGCATTGGACTTTTACTCGCGAATGAGACACTATTTGAAACTTTAACCTTTGAAAACACGTACTCAATACGGGCACACAGCATACGGTAAGACAGAATTAGGACTAGTAAGTGTCCCGCCTTTTGCAATTCTTGACAGGCGACACAAAAAAAGCCCCTGATTGTGGCCTGCCATTGTGCATCTAAAAGCAAATCTACCTCACCTATGTGAATCAGAGGATGTGGTATTCAGAGGATGTGTATCAAGGATGTGGTAACAGAAGATGTGGTATCAGAGGATGTGGTAATCAGGATGTGGTAAATCAGAGGAGTGGTATCAGAGGATGTTGTATCAGAGGATTGGTATCAGGAATGTGGTATCAGCGTATGTGGGTTATCAGAGGATGTTGTACAGAGGATGTGGTATAACAGATGGTATCAGCGGATTTGGTATCAACAGGATGTGTGTATCGAGAGGATGTGGTATCATAGATGGTGGTCTCAGAGGATGTGGTATCAGAGGATGTGGTATCATAGGATGTTGTTATCAGAGAGTGGATCCGAGGATTGGGTATAATGGGATGTGGTATCGGGGATGTGGTATCACGGATGTGGTATCACGGGATGTGGTAGCAGAGGATGGTTGTATCAGAGGATGTGGTAAGCAGAGGATGTGGTATCAGAGATGTGGAATCACAGTTGTGGTATCAAGTGATGTGGTATCAGAGGATGTGGTATCAGAGGATGGGGTATCAGAGGATTGGTTCAAGGATGTGGTAGCAGAGGATGTGGTATCAGAGGATGTGGTATCAGAGGATGTGGTTCAGAGGATGTGGTATCATAGGATTGTGGTACAAGGATGTGGTCTCAGAGATGTTGTATCGAGGATGTGGTAATCAGAGGAGTGTTAACCATATGATGTGGTTCATAGGATTTGAGTATCAAGGATGTGGTATCAAGGATGTGGTAATCAGAGGAATGTTGGTATCAGAGGATGTTGTATCACAGGATGTGGTATCACAGGATGTGGTATCACAGGATGTGGTATCACAGGATGTGGTATCAAGGATGTGTATCAGCGGAAAGCTTAAGTTTATTCGCTTTAAAGGTGCTTGTTCCGATTTAATGTATCATGTTCACTACTTGAAGAGCCCAGCACTTTTATACCTCAGCCACCAAGTTTCTTTGGGAAATAATCTGGCGCTTTCGATGGAAATAAGCGATAATGCATTGCACAGCCCTGTTCATCTGCACTGAGATTTAGGGTTAACCATTAAGACATGTTTTTGTCTTTAATCTTGGGAAAACTCAATTAAAGCTGAAATTTCATAATGACAATGAGAAAATACAGCCTTTCATCTTATATAAAAATTGTTATTACTTCCATGTAAATCGGGGGTGTCCCTAACACATCGGAACACGCACCTTTGAAGCGGGTGGCCCGATTTACGAAGGGGAATTATTGAATTTTTCATCGTGATAGATTGCCTACCCCAACACCCCCACTGTAAAGTTTCCGCGCATATATTTCAATCCGTTTCATGTGGCGCTAAAAACGGGATTTTGTATCCCATCGAGTACTGTGTAAAATTACTATTGGTCGACCAAAAATGGGTACATTTTCGCTTAAAACTTCCAAACAAACAATCCTTTGGTCCTAAGTATTTCACAGGTCAATGAAAAAAATAGTAGCGTTCTTCTATTCTTCTGATACCAAAATGTTGACCACTTCCGGTGAAATCTGGAGCTTCTGGGGCGAGGGCTATTAGCGATCGGGCCATGGATCTTTAATATCCTGCAAAGATCCCTTCCCACTATTAGGTGTACGCCAGAATCTAGTTCCTTGAATCAGGTAGTCCATTTTGTGCTTCTATTCATAGATCCACATCAAAATACATGGCATTCAGCAAAGCAAATCAATATCCTGAAGAAAATCAGGCTATTTAATGTGTAGAGTAGATAAATTTTGGGTGGTGTTGAACCACACAAAATTCGCCCATATATTAACAAAGACACCCTCTGCCTTTCTATGCCCTTATCACTTAATGGGTAGTGACAATAAGGATCCATTTTTTACTGTCTATAAATTGTGCTCCGGCGACATATTGTTGACGGAATCTCATCAACATACTATACAGTAGTTGTGTGATGAGGTGGAATCGTGAAGGAGTTCTCATACATGGAGGACCAGGTTAATGTAAACTGGTGATGAGTGGTGGCTGTGACAGCTAGAGTAAGGTTTGGGTGGGTGAAGTTTAGGGAATGTGGAGAGTTGCTACACAGGAAAAGATTTCCTTTGAAGATGAAAGGAACGATGTATAAGAGTTGTGTGAGATCAGTGAAGCTGTATGGGAGCGAGACGTAATGGTGTCTGAGCGAAAATGAGATGGGAATTGTTGAGAAGGACAGAGAGCAATGGTGAGAGCGATGTGTGAAGTTAATAGAGGACTGAGGACTTGATGCCAATTGGGTTTGGAAGAAGCAGCGGACGGTTGGCAAAGGCGAATGGTGGTTGATGGTATGGGCACATGCTGAGGGTTATGAGCATGTTTATGGAAGGCCCCAGTGAGGGGGCTGGTTTGAGGAGAGGGACACACCAAAGAAGAATGGAAAAAGCAAGTGGCGGCGGAGAGAGGGTGGGTTGAGGGGCACTGAATTGGGCGAAGAGTGGAAGGAGGGTAAGGGCGATTGCAGCGAGTGCGAGCGGTAATCCGGCTAGCCTGTTAGGGGAAGGAAAAAAAACGGATTTAAAACTTTGGTTTTACTAAGTCTACTAGCAGAATTTGTGGATATGTTGGTCAGCAGATCTTCACCATATATCAACATTGCTTACAACACCACAAACCAAAGTAAACAAAATGCCTTACTGTCAACTACAATACTTACTGTTCCATATTTGCCAAAAATTCTCTTAATTGATCTTCTGTTACTTCATTTGGTAGGCCACCAACAAATAATTTCTTCACTCTGGGTTCTTTTGACAACCTTTGGGGTAGCGCTATCTTGCAGTCCACTACTTTACCGTCTATTGTGTGACCCTCTTTCTTTTCCAATATCTGTATGGGTTAGACAAAGTGAGGAAAGGTACAAACATGAATTATTTTCAACTTAAGCTTTGAAACCACCGAAATCACAAACTGTAACAATAATACAAGTTGTCGGGAACAGTTTTGGCTGACTAGCTCATTGTTTTTGTTGCATTTTCTTGTCTGTTGTTGTGCAAAACATCTCAAATGAACTTGAAGTCAGTTTTGTAGACTAAAGAACTGCTAAAAAAATATATTTTTGACTGCTTGTGTCATTTTTAACAAATTTTCTATTATTAATATTATGGCATATTCATTTAGAGTTGTGGTAAGAATGCCATCTTTGAATGATATCACTTATAGGCTTCTGCATCAAGTTCTGCATCAATGATATTGCTGTCGGTTGTCCATATCTTAATGCTACTTTAGAACAACTTCTAAACAAATTGACCCAAGGAAGGTTTTTTTTACTTTAACTGTAAACGTAACTGTTTTGATAAGGGTGTTAGATCTATAGTGGCATGGAATCTTAAACCAACTGGTATGTGATATTGCTTGTACCCAATTGTATGCAGAACAGCCTATGGAGGTGTTCATTAACCGAATATCTAGCAAGGGCAGAGAAGTTTAGTTAGTACAAATGGAGTACTGAATTAGCAGGGTTGAAAAAAGTGGAACTTTCCCAGGAATACAATAAAAAACGTAGGGTCGTTGGACTCGCTAGTGTCGTCTGCCGTCGCGGTTTGTGAATGGGGTAAAAGGTGACATGGGGTCACCAAGGTCACATGGGGTCACAAAGGTCACATGGGGTCACAAGGTCACATGGGGTCACAAAGGTCACATGGGGTCACCGAGGTCACATGGGGTCACCGAGGTCACATGGGGTCACCGAGGTCACATGGGGTCACCGAGGTCACATGGGGTCACCGAGGTCACATGGGGTCACCGAGGTCACATGGGGTCACATGGGGCCACAAGTAACATGGGGGCCCACCAAGGTCACATGGGTCACGCAAGGTCACATGGTCACAAAGTCACATGGGGTCACAAAGGTCACATGGGGCCAAAGGTCACATGGGGGTCCACTTGGTCCCAAGGTCACACGGCAGTCCACGCCAAGGTCACACAGGGTCCCAAGGGTTCCACTGGGTCACCAAGGTCCACAAGGTCACCAAGGTCACATGAGGTCATCCACCCTGCCCCAATGCACCCACCCTGCCTTCCTCCATTACCGACCCCCCCCTCGCCCCTGTTCTCACCCCACACCGACTCCCTCCCTGACACACCTATTTGTGAAGGGGCCAAAGGTCACGTCACATGAGGTCCCCAATGTCACATGGGAGGTCACCAAGGTCACATAGGTTACAAAGGTCACATGAGTCACCAATGTCACGTGAATGTTGTCAAAGGTCCCCCGCCCTCGCACCCACCCTTCCCCAGATGCACCCCACTCCGACGCACACCACCCCAACCACCACTCCGACGCACACCACCCCAACCACCCCCACCCAACTGCACATCACCCGACCCCCCACCCCACTCACATCACCCCAACCTACCCCTCCCCCCGACGCACCCCACCCTGCCACGTCCCCAATGCACCCATCACTAACAACCCCCCACCCGGCCACCCCCCCACACACCACCCTTTCCCCAACACTCAACCTTACCCTCCATATGATTCACACACAAAGATGTGTGGTATAGTATTTTTTCATATAGCAAAGGAATTTTGTTTCCATGGCACCATTTTTATCGATACAGCAATTAATGCATATTATTAGCTTATTTGCATACCTAAGCCGCATGTATCAGGAACTTTCAAATGGCAAACAAGTATGTGCACCATAATGGTTTTTCGTGAATTGAAGAAATTTTAAACAATTCGATTACCGTTTCAAAAATATGCAATTACGTGATTTCTGCATATTAATTAGCTCATTTGCATACGGATTTGCCCCGAAATATGCCAACATCTAATCAGGTAGACCTTAACCCCGCGCTTCCGTCCACCCAGTTACATCATTAAACCCTTACGCAACTCAGTAAGCTTGCACACATCCTTGCGGGAAAGGGTTAACATTTTTGACGCCAAAGGTCACATGAGGTCACCAGGTCACATAAGGTCACCAACATGTCACCCTAACCCGCCCGCCACCTCCTCTCCACCAAGTTACATCATCGTAGCCCTTAGGTACGGAACTCATACGGCATTGCAATAGTGAATGGTTAACCATTTTGGACCACAGCCACATCACAGATAACACAGACACACACACAGAGATACGACCAGAGTAATCCACATGTCTCTTCTGCAATTCTTGCAGACGACACAAAAATGTCCCTCCAATAAGATTTTTTCCCCCCCTTTTAGTTCTTATATAATCATTATATAAAGGACAAAAATTTCCGTCCAAATATCAAATTTCCCTGGGGGGAAGTGGATTCTCTCTACTACATTTTCCCACAAAGAATCTTGGCCCAGCGAATTAGATAACCTTCTACTACATAGGTGTTTCAATGGCAGCACGTGCGTGCTTGCATCTCATTTACAGAGCTGCGTAATACGCCCATTATTACCACATATGCAACGTCGTTACCAAGTGTCCATGCTGGCCATGATTTACTTGCAGGACTCTAGTCTCTGGGTAACACCACATTGTTTGCCTTTGAACGGTTATACGGTAAAGCAGCAGCAGAACATCAAGCAACAAGTAACTTCTGCATGGATGATGGACATCAGTTCTGCATGGCCCATCCTACCCTGCAAGTTTTAGTTAAATTCATGGGTCACTTACTTTTGGGGTTCTACTGCAATACTTTTGCTACTTGCGCTGCCATCTGAAAATTTGACAAACCAAAGCCCCTTGATTTATTGCTGGAACTGACCCTTGTGCCTCTGTCTAACGCTTGCATCTACAACTGTGCCACTGTTAGAAATATGTGTGTCAAGCTCTCTGTAAAGAAACAAAAATCGTCAAGTGATTTGGTTAATAGCATTGATTTTTTCTCTCGAATATAATTTACTCTGGCTTTTTTATTTGTACACAATTTGTGAAAAAGTGAACATGTCCCAAAAATATTTTGAACTTAGGGTACAACTTTTTGCGGTCTGAAAACTGGCTAATTGGCACACACTGTGAAAGTGTTCAGGATCAAAAACTCATTATTTCGTTTGCTCTTTGCTTTGGTCCCTTCACCTTTTGGGTCAGTTTATGAACATGATGAAACATAATTGAGTTGAGCCAAATATAAATATTCTCCGGTGTACTGGTAAAATACACATTTTTTCTTAGTACCCCAAATCATGTTTGATGGGTCGAATAGTGGAGTGCAAGACTGACAATTGGTAGTGAGTCCTAATCGCAAGACCATAAAACCATAACGTATTAACCGCGAAGCTTTGTGAGAAAGTAGCACCGTGTTGGCGACTTTCGTTTCCGGCAACGCTTGCGGTGTAAGCAATCAAATCATGAATTTCTGTGACGTATTTTCAATATAGACCCCCACGCGCTGCTAGATACTTTGCACGCGTTTGCAAGCTTCAAACACCCTTGCGAGCTTCCAACCGTTGCGGTTCAACAACGCTTGCAAAGTTCCACACCAGCCCTAAAGGGTCATGGCATATTGCCGCAACGCGTCGTGACATTTTCGGCACGCGTTACAGTGGCGGCCAATCAATCATGAATTTTTGGTGACGTATTTCAAAAAATAACTCTCACAACGCGTTGCAACCTTCCACACGTGTTGCCAAACCTTCTCACGCGTTGCCGCAATAGGTAATGACCCTTATTGCCTTCACAACCCGTGTAGTGAAGTTTAACAACGTTTTGTGAATCTCTCAAAACAAAAACGCTTTGTGGCTCTATTTTTTAAATACACTCAAGAATTTATTATTTTGATTGGCCGACGCCGCAACACGCGTTGCTACTTTCCTCACGGCAAACGTATGCCGCTTATGGCATGTGGAGCTTCGCAACACGTAAAGCTCCGCAACGCGCCGTTGTGAAAGCTCGCACGCGCACGTTGTGCAGGCTCGCACGCGCCGTTGTGAAGGCTCGCAACAAGTTGTGAGTTTCCATCCATCAACGCATTGGCCGGACACTTTGCAACGCGTTGTGGGCTATTTTTTTAAACACATCACACAAATTTATCGATTTTAATTGGCCGCACTGGAACGCGTTGTAAATTTTGGCAACGCGTTGCTAATTTCTCGCCACGCGTTGCAGCAATATGTTATAGCCTTTATGGCTTGCCATATGATCAACCTTTAAGATAGTCACCCTTTAAGATATGCTGGTGGGCATCTCTACCGAGCACCAATCCACATGTGTAAGTTTCAACGATCCCATCTGTGTCGACTTGCGAAACTTTTGTAACCCATGCACATTTTCCATGCCGTTATAGTGAGAGTATTGCGACATTTTAAAAACAATGGAACACACCAGTGGCGTATCGGGCCTGCCGCTCTGAGGGCCACGTCGTCAGGGGGCAAAGTGGCCCCCTGACCCCCCCACCCCCCCCCCCCCCCACCCGCTATTACGCCGAACACACAGGTGCATGTATGCAGTGCGTAACGAAAACGGGGATTTAAAGACGTGGCACTGCGCATGCGTATAAATCGCGCTAGAAGCACTACACTGTTTCACTAACATGATACGCAGCGTGTAGACAAGACGCGGGCCACGGAAATACCACATTGATCAAATTAATGAGGATTTGGTGCCTTCTATAGGTCACCTCATCATTTATAGGAATTTTCACTGAATAATTTTCAGTATTTTCCCTCTGAGCACAATTCCTGAAGATTGATCACTTAACCCTTACGCCCCATTTTTTTCTAGCCGGGAGGCAGTGAGGAAAAGGAAGAGGGGAAAGAAAAAGTCTAACTCGGTTGGTCTCGAACAGGGGCCCCAACTCCCATGACCGGGATATCACGCTATGGGCGGTGTCGCTGGCCCGGCACATCGATTTGTGACCCATGTTCTTTGTTTGATGACGTCCATTGCCTGCATCCGTGATTTTCTCACTCAGTGCATTTGTGTTGTTGGTGTGGTTTTTTGCTGTTTGGTAGCATTAGGGTTAAACATTAACAATACTTCATGTGCCAAGACAAATTAGGCCTATATATAGAGGCAAAATCAAGTACAATATTTTTAAGCCTAATTTCACTCCCCAATGGGTTTTGGTCTTTTCCTTTTCTCATTTCATTCTGCATTTATTTATACTAAGTGGAGTTGTTTCCCATACTTCAGTCCGCCAACAAATATTTCCTGTAACAAATACAAATATTCATTAACCATTAACACAACACAACTAGTAACTACATAATGACCTCGCTACTATAGTCACTAAAAAGCCCCCCCCCCCCCAAGATGTTGTTAGAATTTGGGCATTTTGGTGTTTAAATGTGTATTTGGATGTTTCTTTTCTGGAGTCTGTCTTTGTTTTTAAATCCAGGTCTTGTTAAGTACAGCTACTGTGTATGGGGGTGTGTGCAAATGTAATAATGGGCAGGGAATATTATGCAAAAGCCATCTTTGTAACGAAGGTATCTGACACAAAGCCTATTTTCGTTGGGAGTAACAACTATAGTTAAAACCATAAAACATAGTGTAGATGCTCAGTAAAAGCTAATTTGATCTAACATTTTGGAAAGCATTGAAAAATTAGATACTGGTATATGGACTTCTACATGGAAATCTTATGGGGAGCAACCCAAGTTACCAAATAATGTGGTTGACATTGATAATTTTGGCTCCACAAATTGAATCCAGTACATTCGACTATCTTTTTCATATCTTTTATCGAGTTATCATTTTGCCATCATAAAGATTAGACCTTCACTCAAAGCAAAGATTAAGAAATGCCATATTTTGGTTGACCATCACAATCGCTTTCACACTGTTGATCCGTGGCGCGTACATTGAGCACATGCTGAGGCATTAATATGAATGTACTTCAATTTTTGACCCGTTGAATGATTCAATTGATAGACTTTAGCACCAGATCAGGACCTTTTTGCAAGACTACCCATAATTGTACCCATCCACACCACCCTTATTTTGAGTCCATATTTACAAAAAAAGACATGTGGTTCTCCAACCACAAGTCGTGCCTACTTTTGCGCATAGCTGTAAGACAAAAAAGCATCCCAACTCTAACACCAGAGTGCAACTGTATGAGTACAGAGTGTCCCCTAATTTTTTTGAGCCCTCTGAACTGATCTTGATCTAGCCCCAAGCTACACGCCACCCAGACCGTTTGGTGGTGTACTAATTGCAAACTTAACGGTCCATGGGACAAACGGCTGAGTAGACATTTTCTTAAATTGCTTCATTTTCGTAGCTCAACAGTATCCTGATCAATCGCACCCAGCTTTTTTAAAGTGAACATCGGAAAAGTGTTAAATTTCAAGGATAAATTACCCTAACTGATGGGGGGCCTTCCCTGGTTTCGCGAACGCGTAATCAATATGCTGGTAGTTGGATTTGACCCGTTTAATGATGTCAGAGTAACTTTTGTAAACAAAGCGCACCCTTGGGCGAACCGCACCGCACACTCAGGCCGGACCATTCGACGCGAACCCGCGAACCGGTTCGCCTGAAGGTTCGCCAAAAATTCACTGCGAGAACCAAAACGGGTTCGCACAAAATTTGTGCCAATCACAATATCAAACGATAAAATAGCACAACCGGAGTCTGCCGCTTAAAACGGCAAAATGCGCGCCCGTATTTTTTGAAATTTGCCCCGGGGGACAAAAAACCAATGCCACCGATTTTTAAGTCAAAAATCGCGAAAATGCGTTTCCTATGTTTGCCCTGCTAGTCCACCAGGAACACGAAAAAGTATTTGCAAAAACATTGCTCAACTTCCAAATTACATCCTATTTCTTGCTCTTCTCGGTGAAAATGTCAAAGCACATCATTATCACCTGGTTATTTTCCCCTTCTATTCTGAATAAATTTTGAATCAGATGTAGATGGCACTCGCCGGGCTGAGGTCGATTGCATACATCATGTACATAACCGAAATAATTTAAATAATTTCGCACGTGGGAATCCCGTGGGCATGGGGAAATCCCGCCCTGGATGACGTGAACGGGTTTTCCACTCTTGCCCTGAATGAAGTGTCCAGTGTAGAATTTGTTACTTCATCTCTTTCCGCATTCCTCCCGAAGTCACCGAAATTTGGTTTTAATTCCGAAGAGATTAATCCATGAAAAAAAAATAAACCAATTATGACAAGACCCCGATAACCGCGCTTGATATCTTGATAGCAGGCGTCCAATCATATTTTTTAATGCACCGAAGCGCACCCATATCATGACGCTTCACAATGGTAAATAGGTCGGGTCATCCATCCGTGTTTCACACCACCTCAAGGTTAGATGTAGGGTAGCTACGCCTAGGAATTTATAAATACATTTGGACCTATATTTGCACGTATTGGAAGCTTGGTGAATCATCAATTTTCGCCGACATTTCATAATCAATGCAATTTACTATAATCATTTGTGTTTGTTTATTGGCAAATTAACATAAAAAGGTGTTTTTTTACAAAATCGTGAAAAGTCTCGATGGACCAACACAATCGTGATAGACCCAAAATTTCGCGATTTTTTGCGCGAACTCCAGTGCCTAGATAAAAACATCATTACAAAAAATTATAAAAAGCAAAAAATAAAAAAAATAAAAAACTTTTTCATTTAATAATTTTTAGGCAACTATATGCAATATTTAGAAAAAAAGATATATTCTCCCATTTGATATGTATACCGCATAATATTCAGAAATTTTGGAAAAATTTCGAAAAGTATTAAAGAAAATCCTATCTCAGGGGTATCGCGATTAGTTCCCTATTTTTTTGTTATGTTTCTCGGCAAAAACCCTCTATGGAGACCTAAAAAGCGGAGAACTTGAAGGTTCAAGGTTCTCTCAAAGAGGTCCTTTGCTAGAACCTGAATAGGTTCTCGGCAGACTCCGAACGCATTTCAGGGCCTGACATTCCGATTATCTCTTCCTTTTCGGTTTTCTTCTTTGTCTGGAATTTGATACACTATTCTGTCTGATTCTCCTTGTCGTACGGTCCCCCCCTCGCCACTGTGCACCCGTCGACAATACAGCACTTATTGTCGTAATTTTAAAAAAAAAAAGGCACAACAAGAAAAATTATTCCATACGATACAACACGTGCGACGCATCTACCTGCTGAATTCAACTGTGTGCGTATGCAAAGCAACTGGCCACGCGCACGTCCTTCCACACGATGACGTTCATGCTTGCGTTAACGCTTATCGCATAAGGTTACTCGGGTGTCACTTCCGGTTCATCGCTGCCAGCGCGATAATCACTTCGTTTTGGAATTTCCTTTGAAAGCTTGGTCACAAAACCATGATAGTATCCAATTTTATCATATACGGTTTCTCAATTTACTGCTTCATGCAGATTTTTACATTGATAGCAATACATACTATGAATGAAACCATTATTTTTGGGGATTATAAGTATGTTTAAAGCTTGTCCATGGACCTTTAAATAACCCTTGAGCATCTTCCTCCACAATGATCGCACAACAATTACAATTCCAATCACATGGAGCATCACGATGCCTGCATACCCGCAGCTGTGGGGGGGGGGGCAAAAAATTAACCAACTCATACGTAAAAACCCAAATTTTTGCAATGTATTGCTTAAAAACCATTTTTTTTTTCCAGAAATTTGAAATTCTTGCTGCCACCCATCGGTGCCGACCCAGCCCATTAAGTGGGCCACACTCTGTATCTCTGCAGCAGAAAGCAAAACGACACCCTCCCTCCCCCTCCCCCAACACGCCCCATCCGTCCCCAACACCAACCCCCACCATCTCCCTCCCCACAACCCCACCCGTGTCCCTCCCCAACACCCCACATGCCCTCCCCAACACCCCACCCGGCCGCATTCCCAACACCCCACCCAGCCCCTCCGTCCCCTTTTGCCCATCCCCCTTCCCATCACCCCTCCCA